>JAAIXJ010000099.1:252384-434781 GCA_013403705.1 Heliconius hermathena
CTTGCGGCAGACTGAGAGCTGGCAACCATTGTTTTTCCAATTCCTTATGCGATTTTCTTTCAAATGATGTGCGATTCACATAAAAAACATATGAGTGCAATTTTCTCCAAAAACGAGTTACGAAAAACATTAATTAAAGGTGATTGCGGCAGGATTCTTTTAGGAAACCCTAGTGTACTCTATTCTACTATCATGTATCATTCTTAAATATAAGTTTCATTAGAATTACTGATCCCTACAGATTTAAGCAATGGGATCTCGACCTATTAGTTTGAAGGACTTTTTAACAAGCAATATTTTTTTTAATTTCACACTATGCCGCAAATAACCTAGGTTCTATAAACCTAGTGTTAAAGACACTCCGTCCCTATTAAAACACTCCCTCCACTTTCCGCCGAATTGTAGTGACAAGATATTAAAATTTCATTCCTCCGAGTGGGAATCGAACCCAGAAACGTAGCGCTTACAGTTGCACCCTCGTGGCTCTGCGCCACTTAGGCCTCATTAAATGAAATTAAATCAATTAAGCCTCATAATGCAAATATGATGATAAAAAAGTTTGTCATCATATTTCTTTTTGAGATACTTTTATGAATTTTCATATTATGATCATATAGTTATACTTTCCTTATTTACGTTTCGTGAATCTTAAGTGGGATAAAGAGGTAATTAGAATTCACAATGGCTACCTACGTGGACGTGCGCTTGCGTCGGCAAAGTAACGCGGTTTTTTCACAAAAATAGTACACAGCTGGTGCTTTGTGTCTAAATATAACGTTGCTATTGTAATTGTAATATATTTATGTAAATATCTTAGTTTGCAATGTATTTCGTGTGTATTTTTCTTTATAAAAATTTAAGACGCCGTTGTTGCACAGTTAAAAAGTAAACACGATGGTTGTAGGTTCGAATCTACACTTAGGTGAATATATATATTTATAGAAATATGTATGTATATTTTTTATTTGTTAAACTTTGATACCCAAACGATTTTATAAATAATTACTTTTTCCACCCCAGAAATATTACTAACAAAAAATTTGGCCTGAAAAATAAAAAAAACAATATCTATGTCAGCACTTCCCAGGTGATTATTATTATTAGAAGGAATAAATATTTTAATATTTGATTTCTAGGTAATGAACAACGACAAACCGGTCATAGTGAACTTCCACGCGGACTGGTGCGAGCCCTGCAAGATACTCACGCCGAAACTGAAGGAGCTCATAGAGCCCCTCAGTAATTTAGACCTGGCGGTGGTGGACGTGGAGGATAATGCTGAACTGGTCCACGCTTTTGAGGTTAGTTACTTTTTCAGACAATGCATTTAGAGAAAAAAATAAAATGAAGCACTTTGCTTTCAATATTACTTATTTTACTAATTACTACGACGACTAGTAAATATTTTTATTGTCCAAATGAAAAAGTTGCCTTTATCAGCAAAGACTGAAATCTTAAGACTGTGTTTGTTTTTCTCAGTGTATAAAATATTATTTTTTTTTACATATTTTTATACACTGAAGCTGAAAGACTAATATTTGATTATAGATAGAGTAACTTGGCAAAACTAGATTTGTAATATAATATTGAATGATATAATTGATAATAATTGAATATGATAAAATTGTTGCATGTTTTTGAGGGATAGAAATGTTACTGTTAAAATACTTCAGTTCTCCGGTAATTAATATATGGTATATATGTATATTATTAATATATTTATCTCCCAATATTTAGTCATAGTAACTGCTAAAGAGAGGATGGTTAAAAGAGAGAAATTTCATTTAATCTTTCTCTTTCGAAAAAACACCCACGCCACTCCTATTTAAAGGACGTTATGTAACGATAAAAAGACTAAAATCATAACTTTTCACGATTTCCAGGTAAAAGCAGTTCCAGCAGTAATAGCAATCAAAAATGGTTTAATAGTAGACAAATTCATCGGCCTCGTCGACGCCGACATGATTAACAACCTTATAGACCGGATGTCCGGGAAAAAGAAAGATGGTGCGTAAATTTGTGTAAGAAAATAGAGAACAAAAAATATCTTTGTTTTAGGACCATATTGACTTGCCACTGACGTTGATGTTATATATATGCCATAGATAATTATTAAAAGGTTGAGTTTTGTAGACTTTTGTGTTATAGATTATTATTTGTGTTACAGATAATTAAATGTTTAGTTTCTGTTTTGTAGATATTATTTATGCTGTCACAGATAAGTAAAGTCAAATTTGAATGTAGACACTATTTTTATTATTTTGTTGGACTCACAGGTTTTAATTATTATTAAATGCATTATTTTAATATTGATATTAATAAAATGTATACGTATTTATGAACACAATTGGTTGTGTATAATGTCAAACCATTTTTTTGGCATGATAAGTAAATGTAAAGAATTTGAAGACAATACTTTTTGTGTGAAAAATAAATGGTAGCGAATTGTAATGGTTTCGATATGAAATAATTGACACGAGTGACGACGACTCGAAAAAAGTAACTGTTCTGTAAATAACTGTTTTAATTATCGAAACGTAAGTTATAATCATTTAAATAATTATTAAAAAAAATAATTACAATGTTTTAAAATATATCTTATATTCGTTTTACATTATCTTCGATATTTTGATAATTTTTGTTTATGGATAAAAGTTCATAATTTCTATCTATATAAAATGACCAACATATAATCATAAAAGAAAGGTTGTTTGTTTTAGTACAACATTATATTATATTGAATAATAAAAAAGTACCTCTATTATATTATTTCTGCCAAAGAGTTGGTCAGTGCTTAGTTTTTAATGTAATCATGTTTAATATTGTAAACATGGGGCGGTAGACACTAGTCTACTCTGGGGTGGGCACGAACCAATCCCCCTCCCCCCATTCCTACGCCTATATTTAAGTGGGTTTCAATCGAATAACGTTAATAAACATCGTGTATTTGTAATATTGGTTGGAAAAGAAATAATATTTATCACGTTAAAATTTGGCATTTTAATTTCGCTTAAGATAATTTTAAATTATAACAATTTTTAGGCAGATTTTTTAAATAATTGTCAGGGGACTATGGCGCAAAACAAAAGGTTCAGAAATATTTTAGTTAATCTTTAAATTGTAAACAGCAGCTTAAAATGTTATATTAGCGTAGTTTGTAAGTACTTAGTAAATATTCTATTTTAAAAATATATATTATTTCGAAATATGTTATCAAATAAAATATAATTTTGTATTATAATTTTATTTTCTTATTTCTGTCCTTGCTTTGTTTTTACTATTTATGCTATAATTTTTACTTTATTGCTTAGAAATAGTTCAGTTCTAAAGTTCTTTTCATTTTATAAGAATTATTTATAAATATTAACTATAGGTATTGTGCTTGTATTCTATATCCGGCCTAATAAATATTTGTTATATTTTGGAAAATATCATAAATATAAATAATAATCGATGACATATCGATTTATTTAATCGAAATTTAATATCAGTATTTCATACTATCATATATTGTAGAATAAAATTAGATGTACCAAAAATATATAATTACATCGTAGAAATTACAGTAATGTAATCTCTTACTAGTTTTATTAATGAGATAAGCATAGTAAAGTAGTAGTTAACTCTTAATTAAATAATTAAAAACCGTTAGTGCAGTAGTAAACCTAAGATAATAAAACCAAATGCATGTATAAATCCCATATTATACAATAATTATACAAATTGTCAAATTATACAAATATTATACACAACAACCATGTTATAGTTTTGAGTTTGAAACGCATTTAACGCGTCATTTTTTCAGTGTAGTCAGACAAAGCGGTACTAAGTGTCGCAAAACGATACACAACGTTTGTGTTGGGTTTCTTAGGTATATTGGAGAACGGAGACATAAGCGTTGCCAGATTCTTAACGTTTTAATTTAGAAACCGGACTTTTTCGCTAAAAGCGGGACATCAAAATATGAACAGCAGTAGTATTTATCCATCTATTGTGTAATAAATACCAATTTAAAATAATTTAATGGAAAAACGTCACCATACTTATAATAATAACGGATTATTTACATTGTTCTGTACCTCAGTGTCTATCTCTGAGAATGTTACCAATTTATTAATAAATTAAAATAATTTAAAAAGATTTTGTACAGTACATGGAGCACTACACGAACGGCGGGACCATGTCAGCCCCATCAGTCGGAAAATTTAATTTTGTGGCTAAAAATCGGAACATCTCGGCGATATGTCTGGCAACGCTCCAGCGTGATGCTGAAAAAATGTAATATGGTAGTTGTAAACTTATGGTCCATTTTTTCAATAATCTTACTTATTACCAGGGTTTTGCTAAGTAGCTATACCTTTTAGGTGCTTGTTATCCTTCCAAATTACCTATATTTGTAATTTTAACTAGTAATTGTAGTAAAATGTAGAGCATACTCTTATGTCATTATGCATTAAAAATATCAGGACCAAAAGCGTTTCGCTTTATTGAATGTTTTACATCAAATCAGTTATAAAAAGTTATTTAGAAAGGAGAAATAAAGTAAAAAGCTCTTTGTATACGAATAAACAACAATCTCATTTGAGCAATCCAGTTACTAATACAAAAAAAACCGGAGTATTATTGTTACCTAATGTTTATTAATCGCTTAAAATTTAAAATTTCGCGTAGAGAATAACGAGCTTAGATATTTAAATGTCGTAAATAAATTCCGGACCATATTCGGGTCCATTCATATTATGATATTTAGAAAAATTACATATTATAGTGAATGCTTATATTATCTTGTTAATATCAAATAATGCTAACAATGGCCTAATAGGTATGTATTTGCAAATAGATTTGTCTTTTAAGTACTAAAAATCTAATCTTTCCGTTATTATCAAAATAAACATACACCTACATATTTTTTATTAAGACCATATTAAAAAACATATTTGAACAGCGAAGACTGTTTTTGGAAAAGTGTCTTTAAAATCGTTTGAACAATATGTACTTATATCTTTTTATAATATTTACGAAAAAAAATATTCTTGAGAAAAATCATAATAACATTTGATTTTATATTGATTAGTCCAATCTATGGATATTAATAGATTTAGCAATAGATACTTAATTTCACTTATTATAAAACCTTGCACTAGCTACTTATACATAATAATATAATAAACATATTTCTTCCTAAAAAGTTGTTTTATTTTTAATTATCTACAAAATGTTAATCGAAGACTTATTTTTATTTCAGGTTTTCATTCTTAATTATAAATAGTATTGAAAATACAAAAGTATACACAAAATCAACTAAAAAATTGGCTTACAAATGTCACTACAATCAATTGTTTAAACATAATACAATACTAATAAGTATTTGTAATTATAAAACGAACAAAAATTAAAAAAGTATACTTTCAAGAAATGGTCCTTCGAGCCGGACTTATATTAAAAAGAATACAGGTTTAAAGAAAACAACAAATGCGATGTATCACTTTATTGCAGGATACTTCATATTTATAATGTATTAACATAATTCATCTAACTGCGGCTTCCACTTTATATCTAACAACATACATTTGCTTTACAATAAAACTTTTAGCTGAAACTAAAAAAAGAAAATGACTGTACATATTGAAAAGAACATGAATATAACAAAAAGTTATTATGTTGTGAAACTTATGATTTATTTTATTTTAATAGTATTTAAAAAAAAGACTCATTTCCATACTATTATTTTAAATTTATTAAATCAAAATTGACAAGAAAACATTTTTTTCATTTTATTTTTTTAATTATTATTTGACCTTCTATTTTTTTTATTAAAATAATAATTAAAATAATAATTATAAGCAAAATGGGAAATAGTTTTAAGTAATAACTACAACGTTTATAACGCATTATTATTTACCAGAGCTTTGAGAAAAACACATCTTTGTGGACGGATTGTGCTTTCCTTTGTCTTTTGTGACTAAAAAAAAAACAATTAAAAGGAAATGTTTTAAATTTAAATTATTCATAAACCAGATCATATTTTAATATTAATTATTAATACACAATTTTTAATCAATTGAACATAGTAAAAAAATATTGAAACTTAATAAATAATGAAGATCACATGAAATGGTTTTTTTTCTATAAAACAAAATAATAAACATAATGGAATTACGAGTACATACAAAAAACTGAAAGTACAAAAATATTGAATAAAGAACAAATTCAGTAAAGTGTAACCCGCGGTCCGTAAGTACACTAGAGCACTAGCTTAGAAGGCTAATACACTTAGAGACTACAATTAGGATTTAATTGACATTAAACATTACGTAGGCTGCGCAGATTTCATTTTAGAATTCTTCTTACTTTTGATTTTCTTTCCGAGCGAGAGTAAATCATGCGCAATACTTAAGGAAATCTAATGTCAGCGGCCACGATTCGTCGACTGTACTGTATTTAACAATTTAATGTCAATTAAACGTTAATGGACGTCTTTAAGTGCAATTAATTATTACAATCATAATAGATGTGACGCTCACGATTATAAAAAATCAGTCTAAAATATATTAAGGCAACTCGCGAACGAATACTCTGTACACTTTGAGAAAATGGCGGGAAAAATGAGAGGGTATTTTAAATAAAATACATACATACGTTTGGTTGAGCAGACCAAATATACACAGTAATATTTTTTATACAAACAACAAAAAAGAAATAATTAATTTGATTATATATAACTTGTAGGGAATCGAACCTGTACTTTGACAGATAATTAAAATGGTTTATAAACCATACAGGGATATTTTTAGATTTAAAATCTTTTTAGTTAAATAAAAATATAATTTTATTTAAATCTTTAACATTAAACCACAGATTGGATAGACATGTTTATAAAGAATCGAAAATTAAGATCAATGGAAAATTAAAAAAACTAAAACCAAAAAAAGGAAAGAAAATGTGGGACTAATATTATTTATTAAGATACATTAACACATAATATTTCTTCAAAGATTTAGAATTTTGACATAATCTATAATAAATTCCAAATAGTTTTTGATTTGATAAATTCGTAAAACTCAACGCGAGACGCTTATTCAAAAATGATACGTTTTTAAACATTATTAATAATATTATCATAAGTATTAAATAAATAATATTTAATTTATTTAATAGATAACAGCGAAACATTGTGTATACACGAGCTTCTTATAATATTATAGTATAAGAGATGATCGTTAAAATGTTACTTCTATCGTACAATTCAATAATTCTGCATTTTTTAAAAAAGGTAAATAATGACGATAATATTTATATTATCTTATATCGTCATTATTAGTATTAATAAAAAATCAATTTGTATCTTATTAGAAAACCAACTGTTTTTATACGGTCAAGACTTTGGACAATCTACATTTAAAATTAAAGGTTCCTTCGTGTTATAATGTAACTTTATAGTATATAAAAAAATGTTTTTTTACATTGCATTTTGAATGGCGAAATTCAACACTGCAGTTTTTCTACCAGAGCGGGTAAATAAAAATAATGAATTACGTATAGTGGGAATCAAACCCACAATCTTCGAATTTACTATCAAGCTTGTTTTAAATCAAGCTGCGTCAAGGTGGCCTTCAAAACAATATTTAAAAAAACTCTAAGTAACCAAAGTTGTAGGGTGTTCCTTAGATACATTTAAACATTCAAACGATCACCTCTCTTATAATTAAAGTATACAAAAACACCTAAGTCACTAATAAGGGAATCATTATTCAAATATAAATCAATAAAAAAAAGTTTCCATATATTCCACTAAAGCATTTTAAAACATATACATACAATATTTTTTTGGTTGAGACATAATTTTTTTGGAAAAAAGAATTATAAATTAACCTAAAAATAAGGTAAAAAAAGAACAATAAAAATTAACACACCATACACTAACATGTAAATACATTTTTACACTATATACAGTATGTTTTATTTACAAAAAATGAAAATCTTGTTTATATTATTTACATTTATTATTTAAATGTGGACTTAATTTTATATTTAACATTTACAGAAAAAAAAACTGTATAAAAAATCGAAGGCATGAATGTATGAAGGTTTCACCAAATTCCTCTTAAGCATTCAAGAATAAGTTCTTTTTTTAAATTTTCTTATAGTACTCTACTTTTCACTAAATATAAATTAAGATGTTGCATGTTGTGTGGCGGAAGTCCACAATAATAACACGACAAACAATTCATTCCTCAGAGTGGAGATCGTATCCACAATCACCGCGTTGCGCCACGATGGTCTCAAAACGGTGTTAAAATATGTTAACGTGTTGACCATTACCATAATATGAGACAGAAATTACAAAAAAAAAAACTCATAATTTTTTATGTTGTTTAAAAAATTCCTAACAAAATTTAAAAAACAATATATATTAAAAAATATCTTTACTAAATTATAGAAACGATTGCAATTAACTTTCATACAGTCATATCATCAATTACAATCACGAAATGACAACAATTTAAAGTTCCATTTTGGTTATTCTTTTTCGTAAAATTTCGTATGAACAATGAAATGAGTGATCATCATCCACATATTACATACATATATACACAGAAAGCACCAATTTTATCATTATATGGCTATATTTCAGTTTTAACACGAATTAACAGTAACTATTATATTATAATGTTTTAATTTTCATAACTTTTAATGGAATAATTGTCGCTTATTTGTTTTTCTTTGTGGCTTTTTTAAAAAGCTGATAGAGTATTATTAGTTTTTATAGGCAGAGATCATAGTGTTAAGACACTCCGTTCTTCATTTTGAATTTTGATGTCAGTATTTTATTTTTAAATTAATTTATGCAAATGAGATGGATTTCAAAATCGTTTCAAAATTTCATAAATAATTGTGAATCTATACATCTATTATTATATATTATTAATTTAGATAGTATTAAATAACATGTAATAATAAAATGACCCTAAAAACATAACCAATTTTTTTCAATTGTAAAAAGTTGTATTTTTTTTTATGCAAAAAATTTACTTGATAAAAGAATGTGGGTAATTTGAAATAAATAATTCAAAATTTTTAGTAAAAAAAAATATTAAAAGAAGACTAATGCCAAGTAAAAAACGAGATCGATTCAGCCATCAATTGTCATAAAATGAAGACCACATAGTCTTTTCTGTCTACATATAAATTCATGTTAGGTTTATTTAAACACAGCGTTATGTTCTGCCTCTCAACACTAATATCTCTAAAATGGGCTGAAATTGGAAAACCGATTTTCTTAACACTGTCTTTTCTGCCAACCGTGCTATATACTTGAGGAAAATTAGAGTCAAGAGTGTTTTGACCATACCATTCCCGTCACACCCAAACGCCCAATTTCAGAGACATTGCATGTTGAGTTGCGGAACTCAACGCCGAGCATTGTTTTCTCACTAGGGAGGAAATAAAATTATGTCATTCCCCGAGTGGGAATCGAACCCATAACCATAATTGTGTAATCAGACACTGTATCGACCTCTTTGACTTAGACTTACTTATTTATTAATTTGCATTCACTATATCCATGATCCTATGTTTTTTACACCTCATCTCCTAAATCTTGTACGCAGTTTTCAGCGATGGGAACGTATCTGTCCTCTATTTGGACTAGAAGAATGCTTTTTTCAACGTGAGATCTTAGTTTTGGATCGCGATGGTTTGGCGTCCATTTGTGTACTACCTGAAAGTTTTAAATAAGGTAAATTTATAATATAATATTAATTTCATTTGATGTTAATTAAGTTTCGTGTAGGGAACTATTATATATATTTACAGTTTATTTAATGTGTGTCATTTATCTATTTTAATATTGTAATTTATTTATTTATCATTTATATACATACATACGTTTAATAGAATTTATATATTTTGTAGTAAGTATTCGTATTTAGTTTATTTATATGAAAGCGCTCACTGCCGTCGACTAAACCGATAAGGTGTCGTAAGATTTACGCCTACCCCCTTGTCGACGGCATAATTAATTATCACAGTCGTTGCTTGCCACTCGATGCGCTTTCCATACGTTCCTTTGTTTTATCTAGTATTTTATTCCAAATTTGTATCTTTCGTGTTCTGTTATATATATATGTTTGTGGTTGACTTTCCTGTACATACTGTACCGTGTTTAATTGTGATTTTACCATTTGTGTTATCACTGTATATATATACATTTAAAGTGGTGTTGATTAAACTCAGTGCTAAACGTGAGTAGACTTTTATTATTCACCATCAACACTACATTTCGTATAAAAAGAAAATTGTATTTAATTTTTTTTTCTTAGTCAAGCAAAATATATTCAGTTCAGCGGTCAAAGGAAATTAATCCAAAGCCCACTGTGTAAAACTTTTTCTTCATGAAACCCACTGACCAACACAAATTAGAGTTTGTTATAGCATCATTACAAAATGACAAAGCATCAGGTATTGATGATCATAATAAAGGAAATTAAGGTTGTAAATTTCCCTCTTTCAAATATATTTAATTAAAGTCTGCTGTCTAGAATTTTTACCACAAAAATAGCCGCCTCTTTAGATTGTAAAAAAATCTACATTTGTATATTCCTGGACTCCTCCAAGGCTTTCGATACCACCTCGATTCCAAAACTCCTGGAAAAACTTGACATCCAATTCGACATGAGAGGTGTAAGTAGCACTCGAATGTTTTCGGAGCTATTTGACTAATAGAAAACACTATACAAGAGTTGGCACATTTAAAAGTGATATGGAAACTGTCAGGTTTCATGTGCTAAATGGACCCACACTATTTATAATGTACGTAAATGATATTTATATTAACGTTGATATAGTCTGTTATGCAGCTGATATCAATTATATAAGAAGGTTCCACATGGCTTGATGTATTTGAAAAAGCTGAAGCAGGAATGCGAAAAATATCTAGATAGCTATCTCATAATCTTCTATCATTAAACATATCTAAGACTTCTGCTTTCATAAAACAACTAGTTCCACCCCCGTACTAACCTTACAACTTAAACTGCATACATGTCTCCAACAAAACAAATGTAACTATTTAGTCCTTACAAAACAGATACAATAAAATATTTAGGAATTCTTTTGGATCAAAATTTAAGCTTCAAAGCTTATATAAAATCACTTCTATAGTGCTATACTATTTGTTAGTCCAAAAATGTCACCTGCATAAGCTTCTGGGGAGGTGCTTTAAGATCTAATTTGGTTCAGTTCGAAAGAGCTCACAGATTAGAAAAAAACGTTTCTTATATCCAACCGTTAAGCTCTATCGGGAAAGTACCGTCCTTACGTACTTCCTTATGTACGTCAACACACAACTTATTGAAAATAGCACATCTTACTTTGGTAAGCATGAAAAGTGGTATTTTTTAAATTTTAATGCACATGATTTTTTGTTAATTTATTGAACCATTTCTCATTATATGACAGGAAATTACAACACACTACTTTAAACGATTAAACTTTCATATTACATTATGAAACTATTAAATATGGTAGAAAATGGTAGCAATTTGTAAAAAACATGGTAGCTTTTGGTAGAATTTAATACTTCCGTAGAAAATTGTATTTTTCAATAGAAAATTGTAGATTTTCAACTTACAAGTCCATCCATGCCAGCGGTGGGCACCCAAGAACCCCAATTACTTCTACCACCTCGTTCCCTTTGCGATTCACTCGGCCACAGTACGTCGATACGACGGCCGAGGTTGATACAGTCGTATACTCCTAGCGGTTCTGTTATCACCACTTTACTGCCCACAGTGACCCCACTAGTGGTACTGGTCGACCCAGTAGTCACTGTTATACCTAATGAGTATATAATTCTTATCAATATTACAACGAAAATTTATTAATTGTTTTGTGGCAGAGCTCAACCCAGCAACTTTGTATTGTTACCAGAGCGAGGAAATGAAAATAACTCGTTCCTCCGAGAGGGAGTCGAACCCACAACTATCGCATTTACAGTCAGACAATGTGCTATTTTTTATAGCTTCATGCTATGTCCCGAATATAGCAGGTAAAGAGGGGAAATTTAGTCCATTCTCCACTTTCCGCCGAATTTTGGCACTCGGTGTTGAGGTGAGGTGGTGGAACTTAACGCCGCATTTTGCCTCGACACCAAAACGAGGAAATGAAAATGTTAAATATTTTGTTATGTAGAAATGTATATTCATAGTACGTAAATACAACGACCTATGTTAATAGACTCTTGTTATAATAATGTCTTAAAACTAGATTATCTATGTCTACCCGCTATGAGAAACAAATGAAAAGATTACCTCGTCCAGACTCCGAACGGCGTACCCTTGTCTTAGGTGCTGAGCCCTCAGGTTTCTCTATGTACCGTCCAGTTAATTCCCTGTAGCTTTCACGCTCGTGTCGAATGTCTTTACTCAGTTTGGATAGATCTTTGGATGTACCTTCGTTGATGAAATATCTGTAAGAAATTTTTATATTATTATTATTATAACTTATTACAAAATTATGATAATGAGTATTAGTTTTACTATTGGCGGTTAGTGTAGTTCCTATATTTATCCAGAAATAATGGATAATATATTATAATTTATTATATTTCTATCTCTAATTTCTTGCAGAATAGGAATTTACGCGAGAAAAACTGCATTTGCAGTTACTTATTTGATTGGAAAACCGGTTGTGGGTTGGATTCCCTTTCGTGGGGATAGTCGATTTTCATTTCTCGCTTGGTAACAAGACAGAAAAAAGCCTATCCTATTTTGCTTTTTTGCCGGATACAGTGTAAAATTGAATAAAAAAATATGAAACAAACCCACCTAGTAAAAGCAACAACATTCCTATTGGCAATTATCTTACAATCCGGCAGAGACACGTCCAGCCCTCGCGCCTCCTCCAGCGAGGACCCGGAGCCTGACGCCGACTCACGAGACGCTTGGGACGCTTGCGAGGAACGGGATCCGGAAACCTGGAAAAATTTTGTTAGTTTTTTTTTAGCTTAAGTGTTAAGACTCCCCGTTCCTATTGAGTCCTTCCGTTTCCCACTTCCCGCCGAATTTCTGAAACATTGCGAGTTGAGTTGCGGAACTCCACACTTTCTCTTTACCAGAGCGAGGAAACGATTACTATTACATAATTTATTCTCCCGAGTGGGAATCGATCACATTACTGTCAAGTTTACAGTAAGACGTGCCACTATGCTATGGCGCAATATGCTCAGTATTCCACAGTCCACACTTAGAAAAGAAATTAGTTTTTTTTACAGTTTAAATAAATAATTGAGTGTAGGTATACTGCTGCTATGTCATGGTTGTATAAAGTTAGGCTTTCTTAATTTTTGTGTATTGATGATCTGAGAGGAAAATAATGCAAAATGAGAAAAGATCCTAAAATCAACTCGGGACGGCCACGACTCGTCGAACGTGCTGTATTTTGGTTGATCGACTCGCTACTGTTAGAGAAAGACAGATAGAGTGGACTCATATGTTAAAGAGAGATACCTTAGCGCTGGCGGCCCTCCGTGGTTGTTCTCTCCACGCGCACTCCCATCCGCTCGTACTCTGTCATATAAAAAACACATGTATAAAATATTTATTCAACAAGAATTTCACGCTGTATCCCGCATGTTGCAGGGTAGGCAAAAAACTAGTAATAAGACATTCTGTTCCCGCTTTTCGCTCAATTTTTCAAACTTTGAGTGGTGAAACTAAATAATATGCTTGTCTTCTTACGGTAGCGGCGAAATGAAAACAGTTTATTTTCCAAGAGGGCATCGAACCCACAACCTTCGCATTTACAATCAGACGTTGTCCTACTGCGTTTCAACAGCCTCATTGTCCTTCGAACCCATAACTGAGATTTGTTTCTCATGTACTATACTAGCGTCACTCAAGACCTCGTTTACCTGTCCGTCGTCAGTGAGACGTAGATCGCAGTGTTCTGGCCTCAGAGTGTCTGATACTGCGAGGAGACGGAACGAAGCCGGTAAGGCTCTTTCCCGACGTCCGCGGGTTCGACTCCCGGGCTGTGGAAAAAAAATGTTAATAATAATGTTGTACAGACTAAATATTTTTTAACTTCACACTGTAGCATGGTAGGCAAAGACTACCTAGGACGTTAATATTAAGAACTCTGTTTAAGTCTGTTTCACAGAATACTGGAGGCATTGTGTGTTAAGCGGCGGAATTCAACGCCGCGCTTTTCCTTGTTACCAGAGCGAGGAAATGAAAATACTTAATGTTTCATTTCCTCTAACGGGAATCGAATTCACAACCGTCACATTTACAGTCGCAAGCTTGTGCCCTTCACGTCTAACCTAGCTAAATATGATATTATTATATGTGAAATAAATAGATTTTTATTTGTTAATATATTTCTTGTATTATTGTAGAATAAATATAATGACGTAGAATAGAATTTGTATCATTTATTTTATTAATTATGGGTCTATGATTTTTAATTAAAATGTCGAAAAAATATATAAGTAGCACAAATTAAATATTTTTTTGACAAATCTATTGAATAAAATTAACTGTTCAGCACATTTTGCCAACTAACAATCATTTTTATGGTATAAATATAAAAATATAATAATATTATATTATAATTACATTTATCATAATTAAAAAAAATATCTACTAAAAATTAAAAATCGAACACTTATCGAACCTGTGTCCTAGCCCTCATATTCCTCTCCCTCCTCACACCGCGTTCCTCCGCCCTGCGACGAGCCTCCGCGCCCTCCGTCACGTATACCACTGTGGAAAACATATTATACAAACTTATAAAGGAGGAGGAGGATAAAACGACACAGCCCAGAATGTAAAGAGATGAAAGGGGTATGATTTAATATCATTAGTCAGGTACATCATTCTCTCCCTGAATTTTCTCAGTTTTAACAATCTGAGAGATGCGTTACTAGAGATTTGGTAAAAGTGACGTTAAGTTCACAGGGCAATTTCCACAAAATCGACCTCTATAAAACAAGTGATTACTGAGTTGTTTAAGCACTATTATTTTTTAGTCAGACTATTAGTCGTTTAAAGTATCAAACAAATTGGAAAGCACTCAAAACGCATCGAAACGACTGAAACAAAAAATGCAAAAATCATTAGACAAAGTGTCAATGTCAATCTGCTGTCACGTCTGTCATTTAAAACATGATAGATTTTAATCCATTCAAAATGGATTTCTTTTTGTTTTTTTTTAGTAATTAATTGTCATTTTCTTTATTTATACTGTAATTATATTCACTAATAAATAAAAACAAATATTTTTTTTCGTAGTACTGTAATGGATTATTTATATTGATTAAGGATCTAAAACTATTTTTCTCATTTTCCTCCGCTTCCAGATCTAAAATAGAAAAAAAAACTCTTTACATTTGGGCCCACGACTTTCCGTCTCCTTTAGCACACTTATAGTTTATATGTAGGAGAGGTGCATAACGCTAATATTTTTCAATAATAATGTCTTTAAAGTAAATTAAATATAACTGTTTTGCATTACAACAAAACAATTATTATGTGTTGGATAAAACACAGTGTTAGAGTGAAGAAGTCATCCGTGATTTTAGTCTATGGTACTACAAACTTACCCATCTGTCCATAGATTATCTACTCTTGGCACCCGCAGGCGCCACCTACCCTGACGGTTGGCGCGAAAACATCTGTCAACTCATAGTCTTCANTGTCCAACACTTTTGTATTTATAAAGTGACATATACTACTATGGCAACATGGCAACAACACTTATTATTATAATACGCGTCATAGAGTCCTCTTGTTACGTTCCCACACAACCCGGGAATCGCTGACCTTGGCTTCTTACAACATTTCCCACACTTAGCATAGAGATCTTAGAATTGTAATAATCTGTTATTTGAATCTTCGCATGATTTTACACCCATTGTATTAATTAATATTAAAAATAAATGTAACAAAATAAATTATTCTTGTCTCCAACTTTGAGCAAGTCTCACCTGTTTAGTAATAAGTTAATTTTAATAAAGTATTTTAATTAAATCGGTTTTTTTTAATCCTATGCTGCCACCGTATTTAATTCTCTAGTATTTTTGAAATATTTATTTACTAGCGACCCGCTCGCGGTTTCACACGCTAAATTATTACACAATTCGCACAATTATTTAGATACTAACCTGAAACAATATAATTTTAAAGACAATATCTATATATATTTAAAACTAAAGTTTCAGTCAATTAAATAAAACAGCTGTCTTATAGTCTCTTTTTTATTTATGAACCAATATAAAAAAGGCAAGTACTAAATGTTAAGGGAAGTATGCCAAAATATAATAGTGAAAACGGCATTAAATCGAGATAAGGGTGCACAAACGCACAGAAAAACCGAAAAACAGATAACATTATTTATAAATGCCTTAAATTTTTTTTTCATGTGTACATACAGAAAATTATGAGTTACAATTTTTGCCAGATTTCTCAAATATTAACTTAGTTTTTCCAGGATAGCTTGGTAGACCAAACTTATTAGAATTTTTTAAAGTGTTAACTTTTTATTGAAAGTATATAAAATTCCTAATATAGCGGGATTTGACACTACCTCTTTTTCTAAAAAAAAATTTTTAGAAAAAAAGGTGGTGGTGTGATTATTTTATTATTTATTTATTTTTATTTTGTCATATTTCTGAAGTATTATCTAATTTTATTTTATTTATTATTTAGTTTTTCACATGTACTCTGAGACAGAAAAAATGTAATTGTAAATTGTGGGTTCGATATGCGGGATACAGGGTAAATTTAAAAAACCTACCAGAATCCTCCTGAGTTCTTTCATGAGAATGTTCTCGTAGCAATCCCGCTAACGAAGCGAGTGTGGAAGACGTTGGTTTGCCAGCACTTGATAAGCTTCCTCGAGTTCCAGCTGCAAATTAAGAAAACCAATATATGTATAATAATGTAAGCAAGTTTGAAAATAAAAAAAAAAAAAATAAATGACAATTATATTTGAAATATCATTAATTTGATGAGAATGTATATATGACTTAGTGGTTCCGCTATAAACAATACAGTGAGTGAGACTACACAGTGTCTCAACTGTCCACTCACCTAGCCCGCTCCCCTGCGAGGGCCTCGCTCTGTCCGGCGGGGGAGGCCGGGGGGGCGCGCGGCCCGCCTCTGCGGTGGTCGCTTCGCACGTCTCGCACGCACCGCTGGAACAACCCTCGCCGCAACGACGACGTATACTGAAATAAAAATATATATTTTTTTTATTAACAAATACCACCATGAAAGTTCATCATTAAAATCAAGGCCAACAAAGTTTGCAATTCATTTAACAATATTACAACTGGTCTCGCTGTTCCTGTTTTTGAAAATCAAAGAAATATACAGGGTGGAAGTGTCAGCGCTCCTTTTACGGGAACAGTATATAGGGCTTTATGTATATAAATATTTTTAACCTGTACCTAAAGAAATTAATCAAGATACCTCAACAGTTTAGACGTAGGATTTTTTTTCATTTCACCATGTTTATCCATACCTATATTTCGTGTGACGCAGTTACGCATACCAGTAACGTAAACACATACTACTACAAAAGTACTACTAAAGGTTAATCAACTTTGAACTTTGCCGCCAATACCTACGATTCGATTTCGGAATGAGGGGTATGCGGCGGTTCCCTTTGATAGGTATATGTGTGCGTGCGTCGTTCCTAACAATAGTAGTAGTAGTTTAGAATGTTTCCACTACAAGTACCGACCGGCCCCACAGGCGCACGAGCTGCGCGCGCACGGCGGCGGCGGACAGCGCGCCGCCCGCCAGCGCGCACAGCGCCGGCGACGTGTCCGCGTACGACGTGGTGAGCGGCGACACGTAGATGGGGTAGCCGATGGGCTGGTCGCACGACGAGTTGATGATGTTGCGCAGCGCCTGTCCACACAGTACCTCGCTCTTATAAATATTCGTTAACATACTCCATTTCTTACTATTCACCCACTTTTCGAAACATTGGATGTAGAGTAGCGGAATTCAACACCTGTGTGTTGTATAATTACGAATGTCCCACCCACTGAATTGGAATCAAACTTGCAACGGTCGTATTTATAGTCAAACGCCGCTGAGCCACGACGCCCGACAATTAATATTCATTTCAGTATTATGAATTTTATAAGAAAATAAGTTGATTGTTGTTAAAAGAAGAATTTTCATATATGTATGTACATTTGTATCATTATATCGAGACTGCTCGAAGGACCAAAAGGTGACAAAAAATCAACAATTTAATATCAATCAATTTCATCTATCAATTCGCTAACCTGTTTAGCATTCTGTATGGACCCCCTCTCCGGGTTCCTATTCCTCAGGTACACCAGTTCTTGCTGCTGCCCCGCCCAGAGGCCCCTCACGCATTCCCGATTCAATTTGATCACGCGGAACCCCAAATGGCGCTTGTTTAGCATTATTATTTTGTAGTCGTCGTTACCTTCGTCCATTACGTGGCTGAAATTGAGGGAAATTATTATTTGTTACTTATATGATTTTCCGTGACACGATAACAACGATTAATGTAAATAAGTAAATATTGAAACGAGACTTCAAATTTAACATTATATTAAAAAACTTGCAAACTATATCGTGTAATATCGTTAAATGAACGGGTTTATTGTAGAGATTCCAAATATATTTTGATTTTAATTAACAAACACTTTAAAAGGATTCAAAAGAGAATGCTAACATTACTTATTTATTATTAATAATTTGATTCATTTCATACAACCAATAAATCAAAGCTGGCCAGCTTACCGTAAAGCCAACAAATGCGGTGCACCACGCAGCACATTATACCGCCACGCTGGCGCTGCCTCGTGACAAATAACCAAACGCTGCGCGTGCGCCGCGATCGCAGCGTACAACGCAGCGCTACTACAATACTCCTCGGGAAACATAAAATGATCTTGATGTAGTTTCAACGCCATTCTAACAGCCGGCGCTAAGACTGAATGTAGTAACGCCACATCAGAGAAAACCCATTCATCTCTCGCGGCGGTTATACGGAAGTCTCCTTTAAATAAAGCATGGAGGCCGTAGAGAAAGAACTCTACGCTTGAAGCAGAGAGATGGTGTGCTGCCGCCAGAGCCCTCCGACCCAAGAGAGATAATGCGAAGCATAGCGTTACTAGAGAGCCGTCTCTGGAGGAACCTCGTCTTCGCCATGTGTTTCCACGTCCGCCGTCACGACGGGAACTACAGTGGACTATCCATTCTTGGTATATTGCACAGAATCTGCTCCTGATAAACAGATATATACAGATGTTAAAGTCAAAATGTTTATAATTAATTAAAAAAATCAAATTGTACTGTATTCATTAAAATGCAAGGTCTTTTTTAGCTTCACGCTGTATCCTGCACTTTGCAGAGTAGGTAGAAAAATCCTGAGAACCTAGTGTTAAAACACTCTAACTCGAGTAAGGTCTATCGTTCTCTAATTTCCCCCGAATTCTGGAGGCATTGCGTGTTGAGTGGCGAAATTCATCAAAAATGTATAATATTTTCAACATTCCCTGTGTATTGTATAAAACTTGTAAACTATCTATATTAGTATATTTTTTTTTATTTCTTGTATAATTTTGTGAATATGAGTTCAGTAAGTGAGATGACAGAATTATCAATTTCGTTTATGTTATTTAATAATAATAATAATGTTAGAGAATTACAAAAAATAATATAAAAAAACTATAAGCATCGAAAAAATTATATAAAATGACAATAGAAGTAGCCGAAAGTCATACTTAGTAATCCCAGAAGCTCTAAAATCGTAATCTTCGTCGAGATTCACATTGAAGATAGGATCCAAGTCTACAAAGGACCTTTCACTCATTGGTTTGAGAGCTTCACACAATTCTGGTGATGATAACCATTCTTCTAGTTTACTTGATTGAATGGTATAGTAGATTATACTCTGAAAAAAAAAACTTTGTTAGAAATTTAAAAACAAAAGGCAACAAAACAGTTTAAGCAAACGCGGTTTGTACCGCCACAGAGAACAACATAAATTATAGAGACTAAAATTTATACATATTTAAAGAGCCGATATTTCAAGAGGAAAACTCAAAAAGTTTGAAGTAATCTATGAGAATGTTTTGTCACGATTTGTAACCACGGAAGAACCTGGATCCATTATATTGGTCCCGAAACTAAACAACAATCGATGACATGCGAACTCCGAAGAAATTTAAAGTGTCAAGTTGAGCGGAGAAGGTTATGTCGTTTGTTTTTGGCGCGATGAGGGAATTATTATGGTGGACTACTTAGAGAAGGGATCTAGTATTCCACGATCCGAGGGCGGGGACACTCACCTTGACGTAGTAGGTGAGCAGCACCTTCCGGAACTCGAAGACCTGCAGCATGGAGACGGCGCTGTTGTCGGTGACGGAGTAGCCCTCCAGCACGTAGCGCGAGGTGGCCAGCTGCCACGCCAGCCAGCGCAGCGCCCACCACGCGCCCGGCGACAGCACGCGCGCGCACACCGACCACGACGAGAAGCAGCCCCCTTCTGGAACGGTCATGGCCGATAACTAATTACTGTTGAGGCCGATGTGGCGCAGTGTTTTTAAATTCAGTATACACTCTAGGAGAATGGATTTTATTTCTACTTTCTGGTAAGGACGAGCGAGCCCTGCCAGTCCTGAACTGCACACTCTATCCGTCGCAAGCACTATACGAGCTCGCCCTGTCCGGAACGGTAAGAAGGGGAAGACGGTGCTTCAAATAGCTACGTGAAAGGAGATCAAGCGGAAGAACAATGACACTATCGATTTGCCAGGCAGCTCGTCAGCTCGGTTGTTTGAGCCTGCGTACCAGACGGCGAAACAAGGGAACATGTCAAGATGACGATTCAATTGGTCGTCGGATCAAAACAACTCAACGCCGCACATTGTCATATAAAAGCGGGGAAATATATATAAATATAATATTTTTATTCCTCGTGGAGATCGAAACCAGAAACATCGTACTATTCCACTACGACACGACGGTCCCGTTAAAAATTTGGATATGTTGATAAGAAACATCTTAAGCTTGAAGGCTATCACAGTGCCGCGGCACAGCGTCGGACTGGAAATGCGTTGGTTGTGGGTTAGATGCCGACTGGAACGAAACTTTAAAGGTCCGTGAAGAGTGGAGTGTCTTAACACTTACGGTTATCGGTTTACCTTATTATATACGAAATACAGAGCGAAGCAAAAAATTATTGCTCTTAATAGATTTTTAATCTGTCATCACAATCAACAGCATTTTTTTTATATTCTTTAAAATTAAAATAATGTTTTAAATAATATTCCCTCACCACTCAACTCCTCAGGTCCCTCACTAATGGCCTCCACTTCCCTCTGCTGGCAGTATGTCCCTCTGAACTCAAGACCTCTGAGCTGAAAGGAGACTAGACCATTGCCCATTTCCACAATGTGGACTAGGCAGTTCAAATAGTCCGATGCTAACACTGAAAAAAAAATTACATAAATGAATAATGTTTTTTTCTCTTGGCTTCTCGTTGTATCCCGGAAATAGCGGGGCCGACAGAGAGAACCTGAAAACCTAGTGTTAAGACACTGCGTTCTCATCAAGACATTGCCGTTTCCCACTTTTTGACCTTGGTTGTGGTCCATTGGTTTTACCTTGGTGCCAAAGCGAAGAAATGAAAATATTAATTCATTCCCGCGAGTGGGATCGAATCCCACCGTTGCGTTACAGTCACAACTTTGTGAAGATATAGGACAAAATCTATTATTAGGGCCATTTATGTAATGTCACAGAACTCAAAATTAGAATTTTTTCGATCTGTTTTTCTCTCTTTTTTTTTGTTTTTGGCTGTATATTATCGTCAAAATTATAATATTATGAGAACACAAATGTAACAGATTAGCAAACAAATAATTGTATAGTTCAAGTGGGCTAAGCCATGAGCTTTTCGCAAGTTTTTAAATATATTTTTAGTCATTGTTAAGATAAAAAAATGTCTAACCAAAACAGTCTCCTTGTTGCACTTGTCCCCACCGTCCCAGCATCAGATCACCGCAGAGGTAGTGTTGCAGGGAGCGAGTCAGGTGTTCATAGAATATTGAGTTTAGGTTGTTATCATCTGTAATGAAGGTATTAAATTACTTTGGATTATCAGTTTTACAAAAAAAAAACATTATTTTTAATATTATTAGAACCTACGCCTCCTAGGAATTATCGAATAGCTTTGGCTATTGAACAGCTTAGTGGTCAGTCAGGTCGACGGATCCAAGGGGCGCAGATTCATATTCCGCTGCAATTTTTTCTCTAATACTAAGATAAAGTGCGGCGTTAATATCCGTCATCATAATATCTCGAAAACTTTACCGTTTCTGGGGAATGGAGTGTGTCTTAACACAAAATTCTCTCTGCATACCCTGCTATTATATATGCGTGATATAACGTAAAGCTGAAAAATAAGAAAGAAAATATATCGAACCTGCACCCAGATTTCTTTCCAACTGTGATGACAATCTAGTGTTGCTCTGATCCACTCGTTTAGTATTATAGTCGCGCTCCCAGAACTTCACTGGCCGCACATATGACGTCATGAATATTGCACTACCTGCGACAGTATGAAAGTAATGATTATTCGTTCCCGGGTGGTGTGGACGGGCGGTGGGCACGGGGCAGTACGCACCCAGCGCGGGCGTGAGCGGCGAGGACAGCAGCGCGGAGAGCGCGGCCTGCAGGAACAGCATGGCGGAGTGCGGCACGGAGAAGGGCTGCGCGAAGGCGTGGAAGGCGCTGCCCCACGTGATCTGCCACGGCGCGATGTACGTCACCACGAACTGGATCTGCGCAAGTCGTGCACTATAAAACTTAGAATCGACAGTCACAGAGATATTAATAGACAAACGCGGTTAAAATTACACATTTTTTAAATTCTTGTGGAACTTAATACAGAAACAAATATTTATCTAGTGTAATAAAATTATTATATAATTAGCGACCTGCGCTGACTGAATGCGCTAAAAAATTAAAAAGTCTTACCTTTAACAAAAACTCGTAAACTTTACTAAAAATAATGGCCATCAGGAAGTAATCCACTAAGAAAGTTTCCGAAACCTTCTGCGTGCTGAGATCTCTTTGGAAGAGCAGAACAGCAAATACTAGGATCAAATATTGCGTGTCTGTTTCTGAATAGGCGTTTCTTAGACCTGGACAATGAAAATATTATTATAAATATAAATAAATAAATATCAAATATACTAAGCTATAGTAGATTAGAGAGGTCATGTACATTCAATTCACTAATATATACAATCCAGTAATACTCGTACCGTCAAGACAAAACCAACGACATATAATTTATCAAAATCGGTTCTAGTTTAATTAACAGTTACGAGGAACCAAAGGCAAACATGCATACACGCTAAAAACGTAAACCTTTCATGCTTCGCCGCAGTCGGATAATAACACAAAGCTGGGTTAGGTTAGAGGTGAGTGGGACTGACTTTTGAGCGCGCAGACGCACACGAGCAGCGCGCCGAGCGCGTCGCCGTACTTGTCGGCGAGCGCGGGCGCGTCCTGCGCCACCGCCGCCACCACCACCGCCGGGTACAGCACGTTGCGCTCCAGGAAGCACAGGTACACGAATATCTGACGATGGGGACAAATAATAATATATAACATTAGAGCACGTGTGAAGAGGTTGATGACAGCGGAGGAGGCGAAAGAGGTATGTAGAGACCGTAGCGTTTGGCGCTCCGTTCTCTCTGACTACCCCGCAAGGGATAAAGCGTGAAACTAGTTTAGTTTTTTTAGTTTTATAATATATAACACATAGTCATGATATGGTGTACGATACATGATTCTATATATCTACAAACACTTTTATAAAATATATACAGCAAAAGAATTCAATAAATTTTCTAAAAACCTGTTTAATCTGGACTTCACTAGTTTAATATATCCTTCATCTTTGTTCTCTTAACACTTCGGTAGAATCCATATGTGAGATTGACAATCAGACAAAATTAACAGTTTAGATAGTATTCAAAGATATTGCATGCTACATACAATTCAGTTGATGAGCTGTGGCTGTCCTAAAGTTAGGTTTTCGACCATTTCACTTACGCCCTGAACGGGCGGGAATAAAAATAATTAAAAGAAAGAAAAAAAATCTTACTTTATCTAGAGTTAAACTCAGGGCGGATATACCTCGTCGACCGTAGGATACGTTTAGGATACCCAACAATAATATATAGAATCTGAATAACAATTAATTATAAAACTTATTACTAAAGTCACTAACCCTTTCAAAGTACATAAGCTTGGCGGGCTCGGTGACCTCGAACTGCGCATGCTCGTGCTGCTTGAGCACCGGCCCCGCGAGGCACAACCACGGCTGCTGTTTGCGTAACTGTGGCGTTATGTAGTGCAGGAACCAGCCCAGCGTGCCTGCTATTATCCAGAGCACCTGGGACAGCAAAAAAATAAGTTTAGAATTGTTTTTAATCATTTTTTTCTGGGATGTGGTAGAAACTACTTTAGAGACTACAGTTAACAAACCTCAAATAGAACCTTAAAATGTCTTTTTTGAATAATATGTAGTGGGAGGGGCTCAGCCTATTTATTATCTGGCGAACCACAAATAGGATCTTGAAAAATAGAGAAAACCAAGTATCAACACAGTTTATTCTCCACATTCCGTCCAAATTAGATACATTTAAAATAAGAAAGTTGGTTATGTTTGGAATGGTAAAATATTTTTGTTTTACGTCTCGCTTTTTGTGTAGTAAAATGTTTTTGTTTTTTTCATTTTTGGTGGCGATGGCAAAATAATCGTAATAATAGAAAAACAATAGTAATATCAAAAAATGTATTACCGTATTTAACTGTGGCCGCAGCGTTGTGAAAACCGTCGTACAATGTAATCCAAAAACGAAGAGACCAAGAAACGTGCACACTATGAGATCATTCTTTAACCTGGCGTTAACTGTCGCTTGCAGTTTCTTGGGTAAGGGATCTTCCATATCCTCATCAGCTTTTTCAAAATCCTGCTTATTTGCATTTGAATTTAATGTATTAGAGTCTCTACTCTTCTCTTCAGTTTCCGTAGGAGCTTCTGACTTATCAACTTTAAGAGACGTTGTCGAATTCATTGTATCACCCCTGGGATCCATCTTGAGTGACGTTATACTTGAAGTTTGTGAACGTTTCTGAGATCTTGCTATATTGGTCTCTGAACTAAAATTTATTTTTGACGTAGAACTGCCCATTGAATTTTGTTTTGAAATGTTGCTTTCCGAGTTGTTTTTTTTTTGATCACCTAAAGCGTTAGGATCGTTTTTTTCTGCCTCTGGTGGCTCTGGGCTTTGTACGGCGTAGAGCTCCGGTGGTAATAAGTGCTTCTTTATTAAATTCCAAATGAGAGTATAATCACTTGCACTTCTACTCAAATGATACGCTATAGGAACAAGGAGACCGCAGAATATGGAGAATAAAATGTTATGCTTTTGGTGTTGAGTTTTCTTTCCTTCTACTAGCCCACTATAAGCAAAACCGTATAACACTCCAATTGCCGCGATAGATCGAACTACGCAGTACACAGCCGCACTTAAGCTACTGGTCGCATTTCCACCAAATATATGCATATCTATTTGTTCCAATAGATACATTAGGAACGTGTTCACTTGGGGAAATAATCCCAAGCTAAAGGCTAAAGGAAAAAACAGTAGAAATTTCGAAAGAATTTCTTGTATCACATATAAAAAATCGTGTTCCTTAAACTCAAATCCGTATATAGTCAAAGGCTTAACTTCGTCAGTACTACGTTTAGTTCTCATTAAACTATCTTCAGATGATTCAAATTCTTGTAATTGTGTGTTTACTGCACATAATATGGCTGTACAAAGACAAAAGTAAACAGGCCGTGAGAAGAGCACCATTTTGTTAAAACCATGTACTGGTGATGCTGAGTCAGGTTGAACACTTTTTAGTAATGAGTATTGACTTCCAGCCATTATAAAGCAAAACCAAAACGCGTATATATCTCTATAGAATCCTAGATTCAGGACCATCGAGCCGAGCGCAGCCACCGCGACCGCTAGCATTATTGACACAAAAGTCTCCTTAAACGTTAGATTCCTATCGAAGAGAGCCATTAACTTCAATCTATCCATAGTAACTTTGATTTCTAAGCATTTGGAAAACTTAAATTTGTAGTACTTTTTCGTTTTCGGTGCCGGTTTCTCTATATTTTCCGCTAATTTATTCCATTTATTTCTCATCTGTATATCAATACTCTCTTCTCCTATCGAGGGCATTAGACTAGGTATGTGAGTCGAAGTATTTTCTGCTTGCTGAGCCTGCTGCTGTGCTCTTTGCTGACTCATTAGAAAATTAATATGCATGCTTGGTAGTCCCATTCTGGACTGTCTTTCAGCCTCTATCTGCTCTAACAAACTATCAGTGACGTAAGCGACAGGAGACCTCGGTTGGTCAGTATGCGAAACGGTACCGCCTTCAAAAACGTAAAAACGTTTATTTGAACTATTCGTATTAATAGGAACCACTGTCGATACGTTATTATTACTCGATAGTAACGGATTATTGCTACCCTGATTCGAAGAGCTTTGGTCTATGCTATCGCCTCGTTTTGTTTTTGGTATACTTTCAGTATTTGCAACTTCAGACTCTAATGAACCGCAACTACATTCACCGGCTGTTTCTTGAGAATTGTCGGGGTTATCAGGTTTAGGGGCTACACTTTTGGTCCCTTCCTCTTTATCTGGTATTGAGATAGGTTGAAGTTGAGTTCTGCCGGTGCTGTTTTTGTCAAACGTATATGACATCCAGTTACCATATTCGTCCATAAAACAGTGGATCGCGCCGTCTGTAGTATCATCAAAGGACGTCGCAAAATGTACGTTGTTGGCATTAGGGTTATCAGATGTAGGTGGCTTGTCCTTTTTGTCCGCCGCGTTTTGTGCCGGCGGATTATTACGTTGACGTGTTGAACGTTTAATTTTTCTAATTCGATTTCTATGATTGCGATCCATTAAGGGCCTCAATCTTTGACCCTCTTCTGGCGCTTGCCCCTCTGCGGGGGGTTGATTATTATCAGGTACACAACAGGGCATAAAATCTACCCTTGAGTTCAGAAAAGCGGCTAGCAAAGGCATTGAAGTTGGCAGTAAAGTGTTAGTGGACGTTTGTGCAACCTCCTCTATTGATCTTTTCCTCGTTTTGTGCAAACTGTCTCTTTCGCCTCTTATACTTTGTCTATGACTTCTTGATCTCTCATCTCTGTTAGGAGGAGGCATTACGACTGTATTCGCATTTGTAGCCGCAAAAAGACATTCCAAGCCTTGAACTAAAGCAGCTTGTGCCTCAACAGCATCCATTAATATTCTATCTTCAGTCTGATTCTCATCTTTTTCTTTCTTTGAATCTTTTACCTTATTCTCTTTTTGGGAGGAAGCCCGTGATCGAGCTAAATGTTTAATTTGTTTTGGTATAGCACCTAAGTTTTTTGGTACATTTGATGACGATTCGCCTAAGGCATTAGCTAATTTTTGGCATAAAACTTCTTCAGGGCCTAAAATTGATACAGCACCACAATCCGTTTTGATTTCAGATGTTTCTTCGAACAGCCAATCTAAGCTGTAGACACTTCTTTCATCAGCACTTTTGCTATCACACGTTAATTGCGACTCTTCAGTCTCTGGTGCATTATTTCTATCACCTTTAGTGTCGTCCTCGGGTCGGTCTAATTCGCTACTACTGCTACTAGTGTTAGATATATCGTGGTCCCAAAGTTTCTTTTCTACTGGTTTTTTCTCTTGCGGCGGTTTTTCTGTAGCATCGCCATTTTCATTTGACTCTAAGCTCGATTTCTCTATTAGTAAGTCTTTAGAACTCGCACTAGCTTTATCGAAATAATCACTACCTGGGTTAAATTTACAATCACAGGGATTAATGGGCTTATCTAATTTGGGCTCAGGTTTGCCTTTTTTTAGTCTCACAGGCTTTGATTTTTCATTTGGACACTCTGAGGCAGTTTTTGTCGTTGGATGATTTTCACAGCAATGTTTTTTGCATTCATTTTGACTTTTTATCCGAACCATTCTAATTTCATTAACTTTATCAAGCAAAGGTGATCTGGAGCCATTTGCTTCGAAATCAGAATCACTAGACCGTATCACAGGAGACTGTTCTCCATCCCAGTCAAACCCACGAAATTGTTTTTCATCTTCGTATTCACTATAACTTTCACCGCTGGAATCTAGGTCAGTCTCTTTTTGAGATGTCTGCATCTCATCCGATATCTCTGCTATAGGATAAACTATTTCTGATCCGTAAGTGAGATATGGATAACTGCATCCTTCACCAGACTCATTTTTAGGATATAAGTTTAAATGGGGACCGCGGGTAAGACACTTGCTTGGGGGAGGGATTACTGCACTTTTAGGATTTTTAAGCACTTGACCACCAATCGTTTCAGCACTATTAGGATGAGGTGATAAGTTTGAAACGCTGGGCGGCGGACAACCTATTTCCAAAGCCGCACTTTTTATCCTTCTTACACCAGGGCTTTTTCCTTTACTTTTATCCGTATCACCCACTGGAGCCTCAGATTTCACCATCATGTATTCCCCCAATTCTACGCTCGCGAAGAACCCTGTATCAGCATTATTAGAGTGTCTTCTCATATGTGAAACGAGTTGAGCCGTCGAATTTAGTAACGGTAATTGTATTGTCGACATTGTTGAATTTGAGTTTCGTCGCATATTTGACGATTGAGCTGTAGCAAGAGCCATGGCCGACTTTGTGCAGCTTTCGTCGTGATAATTATTATATCTCCTTCTTTGCGCCGTTCTCTTTTTAGGCGAAGGTGGTCCCACACTTGGTTCAGAATTATCTCTCGAATCTGAGCTCAGTTGTCTTGCAAACTTTGACTGATATGGTTCTCCGGCTGCTTCACTCCCATCTAAGTAGAGCCACTCTTTGAAAAAGTCCCTGTTATTCGACCCCCGTCTATGGGGGCATTCGTGAAATCGTCTACTAACTTTTGCAAAAGGACCGTCGTCTATTAACACATTCACTGGGATAATACTATCTACCCTGGGATTTCTTGACTCTTCGACTATTAATTCATCAATACGTCCATGCCCTCTTTTCGTTTTGGTTCTGTGTTCCCTTCTGTGGCCGCATTTGGATCTTTCTCGAACTCTTGTTGGACGGGGCTTGGGAGGTTCTACGACCTCAGCAGGTTGAACAACGCACAGATCGGACTTAGTGGTAGCTATTGGAACATTTGGCATCACAGACATGCCACTATCTTCTATACTCGATTCCGAACTATCTTTCCGATGGACATCAACTTTCAAATCTGTAAATAATAAAAAAATAAAATATGTTAAATGCATTACTTATTTTATATATAGTTTGTATGAAATAATAAAATAGATAAACATAAATGGGTCAACCATTTATATTTCATATATCAACCAACATACAGTATACATTTAACAAAACTAATCAAAAATTGTTTCAAGTGTCACAACGAAATATGTAATTTCTAATAAGTGTTTAAGCGAATAATCTCTTAAATTCATACAACCAATACCCAACACAAAAATATAGCATACCTATAGTACTATTATTAGGTTTGTGGTACTCCAGCGAAGTTATGGAGTCATTGTCGCTGTGTGCCGCGGCCGCGCCCATGGTTCGCATCTCCATACC
This sequence comes from Heliconius hermathena, assembly GCA_013403705.1. Lineage (NCBI taxonomy): Eukaryota > Metazoa > Arthropoda > Insecta > Lepidoptera > Nymphalidae > Heliconius > Heliconius hermathena. Next base: position 282,123 of record JAAIXJ010000099.1, read on the forward strand.
CTCCTCCGGCCTGCGAGACGACAACAAACTAAACGATCGTAAATATATATGTCTACTAAGCACACGAAACAATAAGAAAATACATGCAAAATAAAATTTTAACAATGCTATGTGATTTTTTGGCAAGATATTAAATATTTTTGCAACGTGATAAAGTAAAATTTAAAAAAATACCAAGCATATATGAAAACTTTGTAACTTTTCTTTTTAATAGTAAAAAAGTAAACATGTATGAAATAATTCAACACTGACGACTTACAATATTGTACGTAATAGGATAATGTCTAATTGTAACGATGGTTTCGAATTCGATTCTAATTTGAAGAATAATTATATTTAAATTACTTTCAATGCTCTGATCTAGTAAACAATAGCATGTCTTTGAATTCTTCCACTTATCACATGATATTTAGTAATAAGGCTGTAAGTCAATGTCGGAGTTTCTTAACACTAGGTATACAATGAAACAAAATAATAAGAAAGGGAAAAGATAAAGGAAAAGTAAGAAAAGAGTAAGACCAAGTGTCCGTAGTATTAAAAAAAAACACTAGGTTCTGGCTTCCTGCATACTCTGCTGAATGCTGGAGATACGAGATTCTAAGAGAAAAAAGCTATTACAATTACTACTTACGCGGTATTCTCGTTGGAATTGCCGGCTTCATCTGTAGAGTTTACTATGATGAGTTCGTTCGTATCGTACATATGGTGAAGTCCGTGGTTGATCAGTTTTAAGGTGGTGAAGAGAAGGGCCACTAAGGCACAGTAGACCAACCAGCCGAGGCTCGCTGGAGGGAAATACTGTAAAATTATAATAATACCCCTTTAAGTAATAATAATACCCAGTTAAATAATGATAATACTTGGTAAGTTTAGAACTATATTTTGATATGATAGTCCTAGAATAAAAAATATCGCCCTTAAAAATTTCAATTGATAGTGTAAGACCGTCGTGACGAAGCGGCGCAGCGTCTGACTGTATAGGCGACGATTGTGGATTCGATTCCCTCTCGAAGTAATAAATTACTTTATTTCATTGCTGTGGTAACAATCACTAAAAATTAAAACGCGACACTAAGTTGCGAAAATTGGGAGATTTTATTTAAGCATCATCTTCCCTTCATGGTAGTCATATAAATTTGAACACTATATTGTTAATGTTTAAATATAACGCGAAAGGAATATTTAAATTAAAAAGAACCAACTTTTATGTTTAAGAATACATGTTACAATTTTATACTACATCTTCTTTCTATTATACTAGCTTTCACCTGCAGCTTCGCCCCCTTGGTCGTGGTAATAAATAAGTTGTCTTAACACAGACAAAACGTACTATCCTACACAAAAATAAATATTGAATTCCAACGTGCCAGAACCAGGAATCGTAGTAGTAATCTGTCCATTAGGGGCAGGAACTACGGTTTCTGAGATTAGCAAATAAACTTTTATTTAGCTTTACGCATATAGCAGGGTAGCAGCAGGAGGAAACTGGAAACCCAGTGATACGACACTCCGTTCCCATTAAGACTCTTCCGTTTCCTATTTTCTTCCGAAGTCTCGAGGCATTGCCCAAGCAAGAAAATGAAAATATTTAATATTTCACTCTCCTGAGTGAAAATCGAATTCACAAGTGTTACGTTTACAATCATACCACTTAGCCGCCGCGCTGCTATGATGGCCTTAATAAACCGTTCAGCTTTAAAATATTAATATAAGTAACTGAAATTAAGATGGATGACGGTCTCCACAAATCAGGTCGTCATGTCGCAAGGGCACAAGGGTATGACTGTATAGTGCGACAGTTATAGGTTCGATCTCGACTCGGGGGAACAAACTATTATTTATTAATATTTTCATTTCTTCGTTCTGGCATGAAGGCAAAAGCCCGACCTTGAGGTCCACTCAGCACCCAATGCCTCAAAAAAATCACCGGAATCTTCGGCTTCTTCCTCTGCCTCTGCTTCGGCTATGTCTTCCCTGCTATATGCGGGATACAACGTGAAAAGTTTTTTGTAAAAAAACAACGATTGATTCTAGACCCGTGGGGAACGGAATGTCTCAACATTAGGTTCCCTCTGCCTACCCTGCTGTATGCGGGATACAGCGTAAAGCTGATTCCAGACCCAGTATAGTAGTCACCTATGGTCACCATATCTACCAAGTAATAATACAAATTACAATCTTATTTTAATGAATCAATATTTTGCATATATTTATCAGCTTTTATCTTGATTGCTGATATGGTCAACTACAAACAATATATTATTGAGAGATAGTACAGAAATGTCGAAAATTACTAGAGATTTTACAATAAATTTGTATGAGATTTTAACATGTTTTGAAGTTTCCTACAGATTCCGATAGACGCTCAGTATAGTGTTTGGTCACTATATTTGCCACTCAATGCTTTGTCAAGTTGCTATAACGAGGAAATGAAAATAATTGATTACCCAGAATTGGAATCATAAACACAACCATTGGGTTGTAAACCCAACACATGACACAGACCCTGTTCCACTATGCCAAAAACACTTCACATCTTTTAATATAAAAATATAGACATTATAAGATAAAATAATGATTTAATAATGCATTTCCTTACTTTATTACTGTAGTTATTTTTATTTTCTACATATTTCCTGGTTGTCTGCTGATGACAGTTAACTACTTAGTAAGAATTTATGTCTTTTTTACATTTTTAAAGTGTTATTTCACACTAAGGAAAAAAATAGCATATTTTAAGCCACTTGGTAACATTGCAACTTTGACCACAAAGGTATACACTTTTATTAAGGTACTTCAACCATATTAAAATCATAATAATGTTATGTATTTTTTACTTCACACTGACAGGCCGCACCTACTTAACCTGCACTTAACAGGGTAGGCAGATGTAACCTGAGAACCTAGTGTTAAGACAGTCTATTTCCATCGAAACACTTCCTCACTTTCTGCCAAATTCCGAGGGCAATGCATTTTAAGTGGTAGATCTCAATCTCGCACTTTGTCTTGTTACCAGAACAAAAGAAAGTAAATATTAAAGATTCCATTTCCTCCAGTGGGCATCAAACCCACAACTTGTCGCATTTACAGTTGCACTGTTGTGCCCCTGTGCTACAACTGGTCCCAAAAAGTACTACTTACTTAATTTATAAACAAGTAGAATTTAACTAGATTGAGGCCAGTTGTAGCGCAGAGGCACAAAGTATGACGGTAAAATTGACTGGTTGTGGGTTCAATCCCCACTCGAGGAAGTGAAATATTTATTTACATTTATATTTTCATTTCTTCGCTCTGGTGTCGAGGCAAAGCGCGGCGCTGAGTTCCGCCACTCAACACGCAATGCCTCCAGAACTCGGCGGAAAGTGGGGAACAGAGTGTCTTAACACTAGGTTCCCTCTGCCTACCCTGCTGTGTGCGGGGTACAGCGTGAACCTGATTAGAATTTAACTATATTCAGACAATAAAGAACAAAATGTATTTTGTAATATTTAATTACATATTCAGAAAAAAAAATTACCATATATGGAATAATTCTTATTACTCCATATATTGTAAAAAAATCTTAGTTTACAGGTATAAATAACCTGTAATAGTAGTTGCTAATTATTGTCACTAACAAAATTATAAAAACATTATCATTTGACTATTTATAATTGACATTTTTAAAAAAATTTTTTTTACATAAATTGAAGTAGTATTTCTAATTAAATTGTGAGCACACTTGACCTATATTGACTTGGGTATTAATGGTATTCCTTCATAACACACCTTTCTTTGATAAGCTTATTTATACATGAGGCCTTAAGATTTTCTAAGATTTCACAATTTTTTTTTATTTTTTCATTGCCAAATCCAATAAACATATGTTAAGACCAATACTTAATTTATTAGTGAAAATCTGTATCCCACACACAGCAAGGTAGGCAGAGAGAACCTAGTGTTAAGACACTCTGTTCTCCACTTACCGCCGAATTTTGGAAGCATCGCGTGTTGAGTGACAGAACTCAAAGTCCCGCCTTTGCTGCGACAACAGAGTGAAAAAATGAAAATATAAATGTAAATAAATATTTCATTTCCTTGAATGGGGATCGAACCCACAACTTAACACACAAATACTTGCTATTTTACTAATGCTTAGATGAGTTACTAAAGTAATAAACATTACTAATAACAAGAAATAACTGATACATAAGTTTTTTTAGATTCACTCTGTATACTACCTATATCAAGACATTCCATTTTTTGCATTAGGCCCAATCTTGAAACATCAAGTCTCAGTGGCAGAAAACAATGCAATATTTTGTCTCACCAAAGTGGAGAAATAATAATAATAATTTATTCTCTCCAGTGGGGATTGAACATACAAACCAATACATTCCTACAGTATCACATACAATTTTATATAAAATAAATACCTGACACCTGACCAGAAGTTGTTTAGATTCTCTTTACTTAAATATATACTAATACTATAAAGGTGAAGTACGTTTGGTAGAGCATTGTAACCAGGATTTTTTTTTTGTTTTGGATATTCAGTTAGTTGTGTTGTTGTAATCCACTGTACCTGTGCTTTGAGTTACTCAGACGCCCAGAATGTTTCATATGTCATATACAAATACAACTAATAATAAAATTTTATACACTATTAAAAATTTAAGAATAAAGTATTTCTAACCACTAGAACATCCTGTTTATGTCATTTATATTAAATGAATGAATCATTTCCTTTTACATTTAATAACAATAATATAAAAAAGACTTTGATTTCACTTATGAACATGAAATAGTTAAATTTATAAATTTTATTATTTTATTTAAATAAATATATATTATGTATCACTAAAATAATATCTTAAATCTTTGCAATATATTTAATGAAATATACATCATAGTTCTTTAATAATTTTTATATTAGTACATAACTATTACATACATATTGAATAATATATCTCAGGAGGAAAAGGAGGAATCATATTATACTTTTATTGAGATTTTTTTAAAGGTATATTTTTAAACACTTTACTTAGTAAAAAAAGGAATAGATAAAGAAAATAATATTTTTAGTAAGCACCAAGTACAAGTGATAATGATTGAATTAGTATTGGTTGTACAATAATGTTTAGATGACTAATTGGAAATGTTTTTCTTATCTTGTACGTAATGCAATCAAAGGTATAGGAAACTTTTAATCAGCAACATAAATGCTTTATAATGCTACATTGTGACTGTGGCTTATCATACATCAGTCCAAGGAAGAGAAGCATCGGTGTTAAGGTGAAGGAACAGATCTCCAATATCAAGAATGGGCATGTATCGAAGTCAGCTGTGTGTGAGCATACTGTGGATAAGGCCAGCCATTACATAAGAATTGATAAGCCCTAAATCCTTACTAAGGTAAGGAGGAGGAAGGATATTCCTAGAATTATCCATAAGGCTTTTGAATTACAAAAACATCTTAATTTCAATAGAAAGGATGGGAGGAAACTTTCTACCACCTGGGACCCACTCATAACATCTCTGAAGTCTCAAATCCACCGGACCAGAGGGCAAGATGCAGTCATCTCATTCTGCAGGAATCCAGGGCAGTATGTGAGGCAATCAATGGCAGTAGTTTGATATAATAATTATGTCAACTGACAGACAAATGCATCTCCAAAAAACGTTAAATACTAAAAATATATGATTAATCCAGTTAAATAGATTCATTTAAAATGTGTAATAATCATGACAATGTGTAATAATAAGTAATGTTTAGAAAAATATGTAAAAAAATAATAAATATTTAACTTGTGATATTCTTAAATCACTATTTAGGTGCAATTTCTTATATATTAAAATAATATTTAATTAGAAATATAGAAATAACAGTAAGCTGACAATGTCAAACCATGTCTTTCTTTCAGGGCAATGACTTAGTCACAATTCACTGGGTATTTACCTGTTTGACTAATCAAAGTATAATAACATTGTGACCTGATTTCATATGACATTATAAACCTTAACCTATAAGCACAAAGCTATATTAAAAACGACTTACCAAATAAACAGAAAAAGGTAGACATAGCAGAAACAGCCATATATACAAATGTACAGTGTTGCAAAATAAATTTTGATGAGGATCGTAAAACCAACCACCAGTCAACGATGCCCATATACCCTGACGTAGTATTTCTAAGATTTGCGAGCCCATCTTACACTATGTCCACATTTCCGTCTAGTTTACACTTCACCCACTTAATACTGTGTTCGAATAACTTAATGCACATTTCACATCAGCTAATGTTCAAATACAAGTGTAAGTATTTCTTCCCTGCCATTTTGGACGACAGTGTGAGTGTACACAGGAAAACAGTCTTTATAAACATCGATTGTTTCAGGCATGCACACTTCATGTGAATTAACTGATGAATTATAATACATATATAACAATGGGAACCAGAGAAAGCATTATTAATATTAGTTTAATATTTTACTTAGTTAATTAATAATAGAATTAGGTTTGGTAAAAACAGCTATCGATATTTGACACTTTAGTCATGATCAAAGTTTGACATGTCATGTGAATGTTGCCAGTAAATAGTTCACTTTAATATGTAAAATATTTAAAAACCGGTATTACAGCTTATTTTATATTGTGGACATCCCTAGTGACTGTTTGAGATGAAGGCGCAATTTTGAGTATTTTTAAAATAAACTCACTTGCGCGTTGAGTATTCAGTGCTCACTTGTGTTTTGCGAACGCTTTATGCGGAATGATTACAGTGACTGTTTTGTTGTGTTAACAGCGTTATAATATTGTTTATTAACCATGGCTGACATAGAAAAACTCTTAAAACAAGCAGCAATGCAAATCGGGGCTGGTGGAAGTGCTGGCTTCATAGAAGTTTGTATAATGCATCCTCTAGATCTCGTTAAAACAAGACTACAGCTGCAAGCTACAAAATCATCTCTTCAAAGTTCTAGTCATTATTATAATGGAATAATTGATTGTATGAAGAAGATGTACAGATATGAAGGCTTGACATCATTTTGGAAAGGAATTTTACCTCCTATCTTAGCGGAAACACCAAAGCGAGCTGTGAAATTTGCCACTTTTGAACAATATAAGAAATTATTTTTGTTTGACTCCAGCTCACCTACTCCACTTGTAAGTATTCTGAACATATTACATATAGTATTTATATTATTTAATTCGTAAATATATATTTTTTTACTTAAATCAGCTTCAGGCTGTATCCCGCACACAGCAGAGTAGGCAGAGGGAAACTACTGATTACTGATAAAAATAAAAAAAATATTTATACATATTTGCTTACATTATAATTGTGGTATATATATTTTTAAATATACAATGTAGAGTTGACTTCAGTTTATTTAAACACTGAGGTTATGTTTATAATAAAATATTTATTTGGCGTATATTTATTTGTACAAGTTCGTGATAAGTAATGGTAAAAGCGATAACATTTAAACAAATTATAGCACTTATATTATTAACGGAATGTAAAATGTTGTAATAAGTGTAATTAGATATGATAGATTATGATTTTAGTTAGTCATTTTAATTTCTATGATATCTAAGAAATATAATGACAAACGATGAAAAGCTATACGAGTACGTACAAAATATTCCATGAACAAGATGTTCCCTTGATGTGTCGAATAATATTACTCAAAAATTTAAAATGCTGAACAGAATGATTTTTTAGCCAATTCACCTTGGCTCTACATTTATTGACAATAAAAAAAGCTTTATTATCTTACAGACATTCGCGTTAGCAGGTTTAGGTTCGGGTATTACTGAAGCAATTTTAGTTAATCCATTCGAAGTGGTCAAGGTGACACTTCAATCAAACAGGGCCTTGGCAACTGAAGTGCCGAGTACTTGGTCAGTTACACGACAAATTGTTAGAGAAAATGGCCTAGGATTTAGAGGACTTAATAAAGGTCTAACAGCGACGATAGCTAGGAATGGAATATTTAATATGGTATATTTTGGATTTTATCACAGCGTAAAAGGATATTTACCGGAGCATGAGGTAAGTAAATTGATGTTATAGGTATGAGCCATTATTTAACATCTTAAAGACTAAAATTATTATTTGCGGTACAATACGTATATACTGTTTATTTATACGCATATTTGTTATTGTATTGGATAGCCAAAAAAAACATATAATTTTGTTTTTACTTTCGATCCGTTAGAGATTATTCTTTGAATGACGAAATCAATCTTTCATCATAACGTTGTAATATCTTAACTGTAATTTATCTAAAAAGCGGCCCAGAAATTTACAAAACGGTACCACGATAAATATTTTACTGTTAAAACTTAGGTCTATATTCTTATGATTGCATTTTCATCAATGGCATATGTGACCCATACCCAGGGCTACTGCTATGGAGGTGCGCGGGCTGTGTAGTTATTTTCAATATCATATGCCTTGTAAATAATTATAACTATATTTTTATGTATATATATATTCATCTATTATATATATTTGTTTTCTAACTAAGTCCCGAATTCGAGTGTGCTAAGGGGCCTTTACATATTCTAAAAGGGCATTACAAAGACAATATCATATGAGTAATTGATCATTTAAGTCATATTTCATAATAAATTGTACATTTAAAAATCTATTGCTATATTTGTATTTACAACAGTGTATATTATATTCTGAAATTGATAAATATTTGCAAAGTAGGTACTCTAAAGAAAGAAGCTGTTTGTTTTAAGATAACCTTATCGTTGTTGATATACTTAGCGAGATGATTTTATATTTCATGTATCAATTTTTTTGTTTTTTCTGTTAGTTATATATATTTGATGAAACAGTTAAAATAGATGCTGATAGAAAAATGTCTTAATGCTTGTGCCTGATGAACGTAATAGCTATGCAATAGCTCTAAAAACATAATAAATTAATAAATTTACGGATGAATGAATAAAACATGTGAGGTGAAAGGTTATCGAAAAAAATATATTAATAGCTTCCCTCGCCGCGGTTTGCCCCGTTACCAGAGCGTGGAAGACGAAATATCAATTGTTTCATTTCTTCAAAAAGAAATTGTACCCAAAACCTGTCACAGCTGTCGTTTTACAGTCAAATCCGTGTGACCTTGCGGCACGACTGGTTTCAAATTCAAATGAGTTATATCCTTTATATACCTTTACATGGTCCTGAAGTTTACAGAGTAGTCAAAGAGAAACTAGTGAAGTATCACTACATTCTCCAACAGACACTATTTATAAAATGAAGTACGAATATTTTTAATATAAAATTTTATCCAACTACAAATAGAACTTACCACCGTCAGTACACAGTACTCTCTAGTACTACTTGTACATTAATACACAATTGATACTAATTTTATTTATATTACAGGATCCTTTATTAGAATTTTGTCGCAAAGTAGCCATTGGTTTCACATCGGGAGTTCTAGGTTCATGTGTGAATATTCCGTTTGATGTGGCAAAGAGTAGAATTCAAGGTCCACAACCAACGCCGGGTACTATAAAGTATAGATCTACTACGGGAGCAATTATTTTAGTGTATAAAGAAGAAGGGTAAGTGTTTATATATGACAAGAGTTTAAACAGTATTCTAGTTCTTTTTCTTATGTTCAAGTAGAGTTCATATATATTCTTAGTACTTGTATTTATACAGATTTGTGGACCATAATATAAATTTATCTCTATATTTTGCGAAAGAAATGTCAATTTTCGATATTTACTGCTTTAAAATTATCCATGGAACATTGTATAAAACCGTACTTTTAGCGTGGCGCAGTGCCAAAGACTGACATATTATTTGATGGTTATTTGTATAGATACTGATTGTTAATAAGTACTTATTTTACTTTTATTATTATACTGTAAAACGTCAAAATATTGAAAATTAATGTCGTTCAAAATTTTATATAATCCATAATATATCAATCATATCTTTTATACCATATCTATTACATTTTTGTGGACTTAGGCAGAAAAAATATAATTTATTCTGCATTCTTCGCCTATTTTAAGCCGAATGGAACCTATGACCTTATTTTGTTTGGCCACTTTAGAAGAACAAGTACTTGTAAAATAAAGATAATTACTTCACGTACTTGGTAAGATACAATATACTCTCGTATATTTATTTCAATATTTATATGTGTAATGAGACAGTTTTCAGAATTCATGGTTTTACCTTCATGATAAACAAAATATTTGGATGTTATCCAATATTTCGTCATGCAACTTCATGAAAAATAAAGATAAATATTTTATTTTTGAATATCTCGTTGAAAGATGCTATGTCATTGACCGGTCAGATTTTAATAAATTAAAGTTAATTTTCTCTTAAGTAAAGTGCATTTTCTAATAGATCTCGTATGTCACTGCGTTCTCCAATATCGTTTTTAGGATTTCGTCGTTCGTATCCAAGGGGCAAAACGAGACTCTATTATTGAGACTCTTTTGTCCTTCTGTCCATCCGACTGTCTGTTGGTTCACCATGCTGTATCTCATGAGTTATGATAGTTAGATAGTTGAAATTTTTACAGTGAGATGCTTCTCATACCATAATCGGAATTTTGTGTCTTTTTTATAAACCACACAGCTAGTAATATATATTAAAATTATCTATGTTAAAAATGTTAATGTTCCTTCAAGTGGGGATTTAAGAGAATATTAACATTTTTAATATAAATAGCTGTGTGGTTTATAAAAAAGGCACAAAACAGAGATGTCACCGTCTTGAGAATGATAACTTTGACGTACCGCACCGTACTGTATTTACCATACAATAAAGTATTTTATGCTAAAATACTTGTTGTCTTTTAGCTCATTTCAAGACATTGAATTGAGGAACTGACACCATCTTGTATCTGATTCAGGAAACTAAAATTACTTAAACTTTTCAACTACGCCACGATGGCGCCATTTATTTATTTGCATATATGTATCTATTATTAGAAGACAAAGTCAATGATCTTAATCACTTCTATTTTTGAAGTTCGTTAATTGGTATATTTATTAATGGTTGACAAATGAATGTTCCTAATGTAATTAATTAATTGAAACTTCACTGCAATTACTCACGTGTACAATTTCGTAATAATTCGAAAAATTGGAAAAAGGAGACGCTTTGAATTACTTAAAAATATTTTTTAAAAATTATATTGGGACTAAGTATTATAAATCTTCAACGCATTATTAGTATTACTTAGGATTATAAATAAAAAGATTCAATAAAACAAATTAGATAAAATACAAAGTTCAGAACGTACTGCTTAAATATTTAATATTTAATGTGAGAAAGATTTTTTTTCCTTTTTTATGTTTAGGATTACAATAACTTTTTGTTGCAGCCAAATAAAATTTAAATGTTAATCATTATTTCAGGTTCCGTGCACTTTACAAAGGCTTATTACCGAAAGTATTGCGACTAGGACCAGGAGGTGCAATCATGTTGGTTGTATACGACTATGTTTATCATTTCTTAGAAAATAGATTTCAAGATAAACGATATTTATAATTTATTAATAATGTCTGTCTGTCTCTTATAAAAAATATTATAAAAATATATATATACTTATATAAAATTACTATATATGTTAAAAAATTGCTACAATAAAATACAGAAATGGAAAACTATATTGTTAGAGCTTTTGATATCTTTTACCAAAGCATTTTTTTATTAGATTTTAGGCAACTATTATTTAAGAATTACTGCCTTATAGTTTGTAAATAACTATTGTTAACAAAATAATCAAATAGTTTTTATTTGGAATATTATATTATTTTATGTAATTATACAATGCAAAAATATTTACATAGATGAAATAAAACATCCTATTTCTTTACATTGCCGTCTTTAATATTTTCATCTTTTCACTGTGGCATCAAGGCAAAAAGCACGGCGCTGAGTTCCGCCGTGAAATCGCGATGGGATATTGGAAACTGAGTTTTTTGACACTAGGTTCCCTCTGCTTACCCTCCTGTATTCGGAATACTGCGTGAGGGTGATTTACATAGAACTAGAAACTTAGACTTCAAAGGTTTATATGTATAAGATTTTATAGCATTTATAAATCTGTACAACTGTATTTTTTTATTAAATATATAAAAATGATTAAATATACCGTATTATAAATATGTTGTTTTACTTATAAATTGTTGTCCTTTCCTCAATAATGATAATATGATCTCATAAATATAATTAACATTAAAACTCTTATTCCTTAATAGATAGAATAATAGAGGATCTTACTAATAAGTTGACATATTTAAAAAGATGAAAGATGTAAGAGACGCTGCTAAAAATAGAATTTACTTATATTTGTATAGTTAAAAATTAAAATTATTGGAAATTAAAACTGTTTATTAAGTCCCATCAAAGTTATCTAAAATTAATACTGCTTATGAGGCTAGTCGCGTGGGGCAGCGGCACAAAGTGTGACTGTAAGACCGACTGGTTGTGGGTTCGATCCCCACTCGAAGAAATGAAATATTTACTTAAATTTATATTTCTATTTCATCGCTCTGGTGTCGAGACAAAGCGCGGCGTTGAGTTCTGCCACTCAACACGCAATGCCTCCAGAATACGGCAGAAAGTGGGGAACGGAGTGTTTAACACTAGGTTCCCTCTGCCTACCCTGCTGTGTGAAGAATACGGCGTGAAGCTGATTTATTGATTTATTTATTTTTAATACTGCTGATTAAGTATCTATAATTTGTGTTATTATTTTATAAGATATGTATAACAATTAAAATAATTAAAATATTTTTTTTAATAAATATATTCGGTTTTTTAATTTAAATTGCGGTTTTTACACATTTTTTCGATATGGCAACATTTCATTATTGGAAATATCCACCATATTGTATTGTTTTGCTACTGAGATGGAACTGTTTCTAACTAAACTTTGTATTTTGTAAACAAAACGCTCAATTAGAATATTAAGTTGTAATAAACTTAAAACTTTCAAGTTTTAAAAGTATATTATAATAACAGCGAAGTACTGAAACATTTTTTTGTTTCTGTAAGTATGATAATTGTAATTTATGTGCATATCATTGTTTTGTGCAAATACAATATATTATTAAGTAGTTCTGTAATTTTTATTTTACAATAATCAATCGATACTTAAATTATGTGTATGTAATCATAACAAAACATATTTTAGTTTACCGTAAACAAATTCTTAACTTTTTTTTAATGTTAATATAAAATAAACAGGAAAATTCTAAATAAGTAATAAACAAGAACTCATTTAAAACTTTCAGATACCACCATAAAAAATGGATCAATTACAAGTACCAGCGAGCTTACCCCATATAGTACAAGTGTACCCACCTGCCCTCCACCCGTCTTTACATTCTCAAGGCAAGGTATCCTACCAACAGACCATCACCTCAGAATCCCTTCAGCTCCCCGTCACATCCCACATACATGAAATACAAAATCCTCATTTAATAACTCAAAACCAAACAGTTATGTCTTGTCAACAAATACATGTGCCTTTACAAGCCCAAATGCAATCCCTACAAGGAGATATGACGCAGCAGTTACAAATAACTTCTCATGTCATCTTACCGCAAGTCCCTATGTTTAAACAACATCTCTTAACCAATAGCCTACAGCAACAGTATTTTGGACAATATGAAACATTTTTGAAAGATCCACAATGTGTGATAGCTAAAGTTGAGCCTGAAGTTCAAGTTATTAGTGAAAAGAGTATTGGGTAAGTCATTTTTGTTTTTTCTGTCATTTATACTAATTTTATAAGGATTTGTTTTGTTAAATGCGCAAATCTCGGGAACTATTGGTTGGAATTGATAAAGTATTTTTATGTTGGATAGTCTTAAGTAGCAAGGAAGATTACAGGCTATACATTTATCATTTACAAACCTGCTAATTAATATGGTTGATATTAAAAATTAAAGTTACAATTATTATATTTCTAGAAACAAGCCAGAAGCAACAAATGAAACAGAAGTTAAAAAGAAAAAAAATAAAAGATCATTTCGAAGCAAAATACGGAACCCCAACACTTGGGCCTGTAATGTAAGAAAATTGAAACACCAAAGGGGCGAAGCCTATATCAGTTGTAGAGGAAAATATGTTCCAGAAAAACAAATTAGTACTACAAAAGACTGTTTATATTCCTGCAAGTTTAAATGCAACGAAAAAATCAATGATGCCGACAGGCAACATATATTTAGTGCTTTCTACTCCTTGAATGCAAATGAAAAGAAACATTTCTTATTGAATACTACAGAAAGAAATAGTATAAAAGCAAAGAAAAAAGATATAGATAGTATTAAAAGAAAATATGCATTTAAATATTTTTTTGTTGTTCGAGCTGTGAGACATGTTGTTTGTAAGAATTTCTATTTAGGCACTTTAGCGATATCACAACGACCTATTTATAATGTACATATGAGTAAAAGTGAATTGAATTTGCCGAAACCTGATGGTAGAGGGCAGTCGGAGTCCAGTGCTCACCCGTTGCCAACGGAACTAAAAGACAGAGTACGGAAACATGTAATGTCGTTCACAACTACTGACGGAAAACCCGTTAAACAGTATTCTATTAAAAAACAATATCTAACATCAAATTTAAGTATAAAACAAATGTATAACATGTATGCAAGTGAGTGTAGTAAAGATAATGTAACTTGTGTTAAAGATTCTATGTATAGAAAGATTGTTAGGACAGAATTTAATGTTCATTTTAAAAAAGACAAGCTGGGGCAACTTTGCACTAAATGTAAATGTTCTATGAAACAAAAATGATATTTAGTTTCATATAGAAGATGTCTGAATTGAGGGATCCATGACATAATGTACAAGATTGTAATAATTTTTATTATGTAGAACATGGATTTTTAATCAAACAGAACAGGACGATGCAGAATTACAAATTGTTCCCAAACAGAGGAAACTGTTAAAAATGCTGCAAATTTGATATTGCTATACTAAAAAAATTAAAGGAAATATTTGTCACTATCTGAGGCCTTAAATCAAAACTAATTGAAAACTATTATATATTTCAAAAATAATATAAACTTTATATGGACATACAATACATAGACTTATTATATTTTTTTATTCTTGTAAAGAAAATAAAATATGGAAATAAATTCAATTTTGTGAATTTCTTTTTCTGTTTCATTTTCAAATCTGTTTTGTAGAAAGCAGTACATAATCTTGAATTTTATTATTTAATCTGTTATCTAAACTGCACCTAGTTTGATAAATAGTTTGAAAACCTTTATATATTTTTAACAGATTTAAAGCCAGCCAAGGCCAGTCGTGGTGCAGATGCAGAAAGTGTGACTGTGACATCGACTGGTTGTGGGTTCGTTCCCCATTCGAGGAGATGAAATATTTGTTTACATTTATATTTTGATTTCTTCGCTCTGGTGTCGAGGCAAAGCACGGCGTTGAGTTCCGCCACTCAACACGCAATGCCTCCAGAACTCGGCGGTAAGTGGAGAACGAAGTGTCTTAACACTAGGTTCGCTCTGCCTGCGGGATGCTGTAGCATGAAGCTGACTTTTTTAATTTGATTATTCTTTATTCTAAGTTAAAGAAAAGGAAAGTTGAGGGCAGTCGTGGCGTAGAGGCACGTGTGTGACTGTACATGCGACTGCCTGGGGGTTCGATCCACACTCGAGGAAATGAAATATTTATTTAAATCTATATTTTCATTTCTTCGCTCTGGTGTCGAGGTAAAACGCGGCGTTGAGTTCTGCCACTCAATGCGCAATTCCTCCAGAAATCGGCAAAAATTGGGAACGGAGTGTCTTAACACATCTAGTGTTAAGACACTCCGTTCTCAATTTCTGCCTACACTGTTATGTGCTGGATACAGCGTCAAGATGGTTTTTTTTTAAAGAAAAGAAAAACTATTTTGGATATAAAATTATTTATATTTTTCATTTGTACAAGTGCACAAGACCACGCAGCTGATCGTCGTTATTGTTATATAAATAAAGTTATTTAGAAAAAAACATAAAGATCAGCATTGCCATAAAGCGGGATTCTTGCGCCACTAACGCTACGAAAGTAAAAATATCAGTAATTGGTAGGTATTTTGTTTATCGTTTATTTAAGTTTTAAATAAAGTTTTAAATGGTGATAAAATACCTTGTCCACAGAGTGGAATGTTTAATTATTTATATATTTTTAAATGTAAGTCATTAAAGTATTAAAAAAGATTTCACAAAGTAAACGGAATAATCCGTAAAAAGCGGGACTTGTTTGTCCCGATCCGGACATTTAATTTTGGGATAAAATCGGGACGTCTGGCAACGCTGATTAAAACTCTTACTTTACATCACAAAAAATATTAATTTAAAAGGTAAAAATATATATATATATTATTGGAAAAAGATACTTATAATTCCCGTATTTATAAGCGGCTCTTAACTCTGAGATCTGGACATGCCTTTTTCATTAATAAATTATATATCTATGAATGAAAACGTCATCTCAAGATCGATCTCAGAGTTGAGAGCGATTTATAAATACGGGCCTTAGATCTAAAAACACACTTAGCTTTAATTTTTTGGTTTTGAAGTTAATTAAAGATTGTCTTATCGTTTCATTATTTGTTTTGTGCAATTCTTTCAATTGCTATTTATATGTTGGAATGTGAAAATGGAGTATTTTTATAATTATGATCATAAACTTTATCTGTATCATATTATATAAAATTTAATATTATTGAAATTGAATTTATCAGTTCTGGTAATTCGAAACACATTAACCAGTTTTCTTTGTCCCAAACATTTACTCAATTTTTTTAAGAGAATTATGATGTTTCAAATATAGTTTCTAATTAATCCTCGCGGGTATCATGATGCAGACGAGGTCATCTCCGTCCTGGTTCTTCAGTTCCCACTTCACGTCCACTCTCACTTTGGGATATGACTTGAGGATTGGCATTGTAGTTTTATACGATTCTTTGTCTCCGGCCTGTAAAAAAAAATATTTTTTTAAATACTTCTGTATTTTTTATTAAAATTTGTATTTTTATTTTTCCGCTCTGGTGTCGAGGCGAAGTGCAGCGTTGAGTTCCACCACTCAACACACAATATCTCCAGAATTTGGCGGAAAAAAATCTACCTACCCTGCCATGTACGGGATATAGCGTAAAGCTGTTTTTTTTAATGTACTCATTTGGACATAACACAGACTAATATTGTTTATTTCCATGTTCTTGCTTACTTTTTCTTTTTTTCGGATTGTGTTAACAAATAAATATTATAATAACTAATAAGTTCGCATATTTTAGAGACAGAACGCAACACTGAGTTTTCTCTTATAGAACGGGCAAATAAAAATATATTATAATTTTCTCTAATATTATTCCTTTGAGGAGTAATCGAATTTTCAATCATCGATAATACTACTTAGTACTTGGATTCGTTAGGTTCGGTTTCTTAATTAGTAGTTTTTTAGTTTTCATACACATACATACCCACATATTATTATATATTACGCTATTTACGTATAGCGGGGAGGCAGAGGGAACCTAATGTTAAGACACTCGGTTAATGTTAAGATATTGCGTGTAAAATGGCAGAACACAACGCTCCGTTTTGTCTGCCAGACCGGGGATACGAAAATAATATAAATAAAATCATTTGCCCCAGTAGGTATCGAAAATACATCCATCCCATTTACAGTCACTGCGCTTCAACGACTAATTATGTATTTAATACCTAAAAAGTATACTTTAAAATATATAGTTATAATAACTAATAAGCTTACTTTTAAAGGACAAGCAAGTCCACTATCCTTGCAGGCGTCGGGCTGCGGCAGCGGGAACGGCACGGGCAGGTTCATGATGACGCCGTGCACCACCGTCTCCAAGCCGGTCGCGTCCACCGCTGGACAATTGGAGATATCATGTTAATTCTTAGATTTTCTTATTTTAAAATTATATTATTGATTTAAATTAGGTATATTCGTTAGGTAGACTGGATATATCGTATGTCAAATACAGTAGATACTTATAGCCGATTTATTTGTCTTAATTAAAAAAATAAATACAGAAGACGGTTACGTAATTTAAAAAAAAAACTTTTAAAATCAATTTTAACTTATACAGTCTATTTATTATTGCTTTTATGCACGTGACGAAATCAATTTATGCACGTGACGTGACTTAAGTTAGAAAATTTCTTAAAGTTGAAAACAACTAATTTTGCTACTTTATTCTTTTCTTAAAATTAGAAGTTTTTTTGAACGTATGGCTTAGTGGTCAGAGCGCCTGGTCGGTTTCCAAGAGGCGCGGGTTCGAGTCTCGCTACGTTCCAATTTTTATACGTTTTCTAAATAAGTATGTTTCTTTCCTAAGTGTGGAATAACACTTCAAAAAATGTTAAAAATAGAAGTTTTTATGCCAGTGTTCTTGATAATTACTTACAAGGTGTGAAGTCGACGGATATGGATACATTACTGTTCCTCCTGAGCACGCACTCCTTGGCGTTCTCGGCGCACCCGCTTACGCCCACGTTGTCAACGGTCGCTAGTTTTGAGCCTGGGAATAAGGAAAACATAAAAATATGAAATATGCAAGACTAATCACGGCAAGAGAAAGAGAGAAGTAGAGTTCCGTTATTCAATATGATTGCGTGATGAGACACTCATAATTTTTACTGTTTTTATTTTGGGATGTTATGGAAAATTAACATTGGAGAAAGGCTTAATTAGAAAAAGCACAACACTAAGATATACCATCACAATTTCATTAAACTTGGAAAGTCAGTGGCGTAGCTGGGGGGGTGCGAGCGGTGCAGTCGCACCGGGCATCAAAAGGAAAGGGGCATCAAAGTCTACGATCAATTCTTCTAATCTTTTTTCAATCAAGAATCAAGAAATGTACAAGAAAAATGAGAGAATGAAAATGAAAAATATAATCTCGCTATCATATCAGTCGAACATGAACTATTCGATATCTATTAATTTTGAAAATGTGATTAATGACTTTGCTAGTCAAAAAAAGCGTAATATCCGTTTTTAAATTTTTGCAATATTTTTTTCCAAAATCTAATGTTATAACTTATATTTAAGTAATTATTATAGTTTTGATGCAATAAAAAATTATATATCTACTTTACTCCTTCTTCCTGGTATTAATCCCGACTTTTACCAGGGTCTGCCTTCCTGCTCAATCTAGTCCACTTTGCACGGTCTTTAGCGTCCTCGGTGGTTAGACCATTGGCTCTCATGTCCTGCATCACGACATCCAACCAGCGCTTCTTTGGGCGTCCGAGAGGTCTCACTCCAGGGACTGACATAGCAAGGCACTTGCATCCGACATAGTTCTTAGGCCGGCGCGTAACGTGACCAAACCATCTCAGGCGACGCTCTTGGAGCTTATCCGCTACGTCACGGACTCCAAGACTACCTCGAATGAATGTGTTGCGTATGCGGTCAGACCGCGTTACGCCGCACATCCACCTCAGCATCTTCATTTCCGTGACGTGAAGCTCCTGAGTGTGCCGAGATAGTGCTGGCCAACATTCGCTGCCGTATAAAAGAACCGGTCGGATGATGCTCTTGTATATCAGACCCTTGAGTTTGGGCGGTATCCTGCGATCGCAGACCACACCAGTGACCTCCCGCCATTTGGCCCAAGCAGCGCTTATCCGGCTATAGACATCGTGATCGATGCCTCCAGACTCGTGCATAACGGATCCAAGGTACCTGAACTTTTCCGACTTAACGGCTGGTTCAGGACCTATAAGGANCCATGACAAGAAGACGATGTTGGGCCGTAAGGCTTTCGCCTGGAATGACCTTACAGTTAGTTACCCTGCCCATATGACACCGTCTGGTCAATAAGTAGTCTATTTGAGTTGAGTGGGACCCGCTCTTATACGTGATAAGGTGCTGAGGATTCTTTTGGAAGAACGTATTCACGACGGCCAGATCTGACGCAATACAGGTTCTGAGAATATTTTCTCCCTCTGTATTGCGAAGACCGTGCCCAAAACCCCCGTGAACACGTTCATACGGCTCAGCAGCCTTACCGACGTGACCGTTCAAGTCCCCCCCAACTAAGACCACTTCGGTAGACGGTACGGTAAGTAGCACCTCTTCATACTGCTCCCAGAATGTCTCCTTTTCGGACGCGCTACATCCCGCCTGGGGAGCATAGGCACTGATTAAGTTTGTGATAACGCCCTCAATCAGTAATCTTACTCGCATCAAGCGGTCGCAGCGACGGTCAACTTCAAGGAGCCCATTCTGAATCTCTTCAGAAAGCACTACCGCCACAAGGTTTCTACCCGAAGATGACACAGTGTATATAAGCTGGTAACCCTGTCCGATGTTACGGGACTTATTGCCCTTCCAGCGAGTTTCCTGGAGGAAAGCACACTGGACCTGACGTCTCATGAGTACATCTGCGAGTTGCCTGCATCGTCCGGTTAGAGAGCCAATATTCCACGTAGCAAAGCGGAGTTTCTGTCTAAGTACTTGCGTCTTTAGCTGTGCCCGTACTTGACACGGTAGCCCTTGCCCACTTATCGCAGGTGTAGGGCGATGTGCCTGTGCGTCGTTTAGCGGCGACGCCCTAGTCGTACCCAGTTTCATATACGAACTTTTCATTGTAGTGGCGGATGGCGGTTTTTAAATGGAGCGACTGCCATTTGACCTCCAAAACCCCTTTGTGAGGAGAAACCGATGGGAGAGGAATAGGGCAGATAGAAAAGGGGGAAGGATGGGTAGAAGGAGAGGGTAGGAAAAAGGAGGGGATTAAAAGAAGGGGGACACCACTTTTACGGATTCGACGGAGGTTATAACAAGTGGTGGCTTGAGGATCCGGGGTCGCCTACTCGTATGCCCAAGAACAAATATCGGACAAATATTAGTATTACTGTGTTTTGAAATCTGAAATAATTTTGACCATTTTAAAGGGCATCAAGTCCTAAGCTGCACCAGGCAGCAAATACCCTAGCTACGCCACTGTGGAAAGTAGAATAAATAATAGTATTATAGTTAAAGAAAAATGTATGAGGCAGTCGTGGTTCACGGGCACAAGCGTCCGACTGTATACGCGACAGGTAGTGAGCTCGATTGCCGCTCGAGGAAATTATTATATTATATATAGTTAATATTTTCGTGTCCTCGTTGAGTTCCGCTACTTAACACGCAATGCCTCCAGAATTCGGCGAAAAGTTGGGGAACAAAGTGTCTTTGCATTAGGTTCCCTCCCCCTACCCTACTCTATATACAGGGTACAACGTGAAGCTAAAAAAAAAGAAAAATCTACAACACACGCTTTTCTACAGCAAGTGTTACAAGTGCAAATTCGTGAAAGTGTTCGGAGCTAAAAATTATATGAGACTAAACTCGAATGATATACTATCTGTGAAGAGTTCCACTATTCAGGTTTCATATTGTTGATTATCACCTAAACCACGTATAGATGGCAAGTTTCACGAGAGTACAAGTACTAGGTTCATATTCAGTTTCTTAGATTTTATTACGTAATCACAGCTTGACCTCATATAAGCCCGTTAAATAATTTGTCGCTTTTATTTAGCCGCTTTGTTTTTGCTAGTTTCGGTTAGAAAATTATAATCAATGCACAGTATGATTTACATTACAATAGAATAGGTGTATGTATGTATGTATGTATGGCCTTATCAGTAATTACTACCGACTAGGTTAATGTATTCATTCAATAACTCTAAATATACTAACTCCCACGTCCAGTTGTTACAGCTGCAACAGAGCGACCTTGCTCCCATATTTAGAAAAAAATGGACTCAATTTTTAATTTTTAT
The DNA here is from genome assembly GCA_013403705.1 of Heliconius hermathena. Classification (NCBI taxonomy): domain Eukaryota; kingdom Metazoa; phylum Arthropoda; class Insecta; order Lepidoptera; family Nymphalidae; genus Heliconius; species Heliconius hermathena. Next base: position 303,922 of record JAAIXJ010000099.1, read on the forward strand.
AATAAGTGCTTCAGGGTCGCGGTGGATCAGTACAGCGACTATAAACGGTTCGATTGTGGACGCGATTCCACTCTGGATCTCGCATATATGCAAGCAAGGTGAGCAGAGGGAACTTGGGAACCTGGCTTTAAGACACTTCGTTCATACGCACTTCCGTTCCCCACTTTCCGCTGAATTCCCAAGGCATTGCGTGTGAGTGGTGGGTCTTACCGGAGCGAGGAAATAAAAATAGTTAATAATTTCATTTCCCCGACTGGGAATCGAACCCATAACTGTCGCGTTTTCAGTCACACCGATGTGCCACTGGGCCACGACAGCCTCAATTCAATTAATTAAATTAATTAATATGATATTGTAACTAATATACGGTATCAAGTATCGTTCGTTGGAGGTCACACGTTCATTAAAACCGATCTCTAATCTGCCTTTAAATTAACAACCTAGCAGTGCATTTAGGTACATTGACTTTGTCTAAAAGGTGTATTATTATTTATTAGTATTACAAGCGAAGGTTAGGCGCGATTAAGTATTTTTAGAAGTCATTTATTTATCGAGTTTAGCCACATCTAATATACATTTTAGTTTAAATATTTCTATAAAATGTATATTAGATGTGGCTAAACTCGATAAATAAATTTATATTAGTTTAAATTTATATTTAAGGAAAAAATGTTTTTGTTACAGCGCTGTCGACGAGTCGTGGGTGTAATGAAGTTAGCTTTTTTGAATGTATGCACATTGGGAAAAAAAAATCAAAAATACTCAAAAGTAAGAAAAATCTAAAATCAAATCTGCACAGCCGTCTACAGATGCCTTCAGGGCGGCAGGTCTTGTTGACAGTACTGTACTGCTGTCTGATTCGTTAAGTTATGGTTTCTTTTTTTTTCAGCTATCCCGCACAAAGCAGGGTAGGCAGAGGGAACCTAGTGTTAAGACACCAGACCCTCGACACCAGAGCGAAGAAATGAAAATATAAATGTAAATAAATATTTCATCTCTTCGAGTGGGGATCGAACCCACAACCAGTCGATGTACAGGCGCACTTTGTGCCCCTGCGCCACGACTGGCCTCTCTTCTTATTATAAATTATTTTTTGCCTGCAGTTTCGCCTGTCGTAGTAGTATGACACAACCTAATACAACAAATCCGAAGTGCCCGAGATAACGCTGATCAAAAGTATAGTGGTTTACTTCGAAACGATTCACGTGACGTAATATAGCCAGATCCATAGGCATCCTCGATAAATTGAATAAACGAAACAATTTTTGAATTATAAACAGTAGTTTCTAAGATAAGCGCGATCAATCAAACAAAATCCTCAATTTTGTTAATACAGATAGAAGATAAATAAACGTTACTCCAAGTAGAATTAGAACACAGCTATTGTATACAATGAAACCACGTCTAACCCAGACGGGGACAAATAAAACTAAGTTTAACTATAAAAAAAATAATAAAAACGTATTCCAAGCGAAAATAAACTGAATTTCTCGCGAAATTTGTCAATTTAAGCCCCCATCTTTCTAATCTACCATTATGAGTTCATTTAAACAAGTCAAAACTAACCACACGTCAGGTGAATCCCATTATTTTCTCTTGCATTATAAATATAATTCGTCGTGTTGTACAAACTTTTCTAAACAGAACCAGCGTTTAGTTCGCAAGGGTGTATGTATGAGTGAAATGGACAAAGTTAACTATAATATAAATGAATAATAAATTTTTCACTCTAATATACTTATATCAACATGGATAGTTTTAATTACTATCTATATAAAATCAAATTAAATTAAATCAGCTTCATGCTGTATCCCGCACACAGCAGGGTAGGCACAGGGAACCTTGTGTTAAGACACTCCGTTCCCCATTTTCTGCTGAATTCTGGAGGCATTGCGTATTGAGTGGCAGAACTCAACGCCGCGCTTAATCTCGACACCAGAGCGAAGAAATGGAAATATAAATTTAAGTAAATATTTCATCTCCTCGAATGGGGATCGAACCCACAACCAGTCGGTTTTACAGTCACATTTCGTGCCGCTGCGCCACGACTGGCCTCGATCTACTATCTATATTTTGTCTTTATTTTGAGTATTAGTTTAATCAGTTCATATTACAATGAATATCTAATTATATAATTAGAGATTCATTATAATATGTACTAATTCATTTTCGTTTACAATGTTCATGAGGCCAGTCGTGGCGCAGTGGCACAAGGGTGTGACTGTAAGCGCGACAGGTTGTGTTTTACGGCGTTGAATTCCGCCACTCAACACGCAATGCGGCCTGGTAACGGCGGAAAGTGGAGAACGTAAATATCTCGATAACAACGGGGTGTCTTAATACTAGGTTGTCAGGTTACCTCAGCCTACTTCGCTATTCACGAGAACCTGCTATTTACAACGGAATGTACAATATTAAACACAAAATAATAGAATTGAAATTACGATTCAAAATTTTAAAGTAGTAAGTAGTAAAGCTAGTAATTCTTGTGTATGATTTAAATTTGAAATATGTAAACATAGGTAGTGTTAATACACTCCGTTCCCTCCTTTCGCCGAATTCCGAGGAACTCAACGTCGCACTTCACCTGAGTCTCGAACCCACAACCGTCGTATTAACAGTCGCACGCTTGTGCCCCTGACCTACAACGGGCCCTTAATGTAATTTAAATGTATATATCTTTACATAATACTCGCATATCTATTCACCCATCCTAATAATATGTTCAAGCCGTGCAATTTTTTTTATTACAAAATAACTCAAGGAATACAGAAGTCCTTGTAAATCTTAATAAAATCTAATTTGAAATATTTTTGTTAATTATACTTAAGGATTAATTAAATACTTTTATCCCAAAAATATGTAACCTCCTTCCGTCCGTCCCCGGCGGTGGAGGACTGCCTGCTGTTGACATTCACGACTTTAAACATTGAATACAATTTTTTAAACATTGAATTAAGTTGTAATTTAAGATTTTCCTTATTCTTATTTTTGTGTCAAGTTGCGAGGTTATTATTAAAAATTAAATTTGCTTTTTCGAACAATTAAAATTTCTATTAAATTATTTCTTATAATGTGCGCGTTGGGGTCCTCCACTTTATATACTATGTCTCGAATCCTGGTGAAAACTAAAAAGCAGAGACACTATCTCTCCGCCTTTCTCTCTTTGTCTCTCTGCCTGCTATGATAGCTAAAATGTGAATCTAATTTACATAGCATAGATAGATATAGAACTTACAATTTACAGATATATTAACGTTCCTCAATTTATTTGCATATTATACATGTGTTATTCAAAATTTTTATTTTCAAATATATCTTTATAATAGGAAAAGAATTATCGACCTTAGCAATTTAATTTAGTCTCAATTTTATTCTCACATAAAGGCTATATATTTAAAGATGTAATTAAATAAATAAATAATAAAGATGTAATTATTTATTTAAAATATAAGCATTCCCCAAGTAAACATTCGAACTCCCAACTATCGCACACTTACAGCTATATATAAACTATGCTAAAATGATGTTGTATGACTCATAATAGCATATATGGACGTAATATTAGTTGATGGTCTCATTGCGCTCGCGGCGTATCAAATGATACGCTTCCACGTTTCATACATCAGCAGTTAGAGCACGTGACTGTTCCATTCTTTTCAGCAGGCCTTTTAGGTACGCCAATTTTTTCTAGATAAATAAAATCCAATAAGCTTCACGCTGTATCCCGCACACAGCAGAGTAGGCAGAGGGAGCACAGTGATAAGAAAAGATGAGTTTAATTTATTCTAGACAGTCTAATCTAGATAAGATGAGTTTAATGTATTATGAGACCAATTGCGGCGTAGGGACACGTCTGGTTGAGGGTTCCATTCACACTCGAGGAAATTAAATATTTGTATTTTCACTTTCTTGCTCTGGTAACGAGACAAAGCAAGGCGACGAGTTCCGCCACTCAACACACAACGCCACGAAAAGTCGGCGGAAAGTGGGGAACTGAATGTGCTTATACTAGGTTCCTGATTCCAAAACCGCGATGTTTTTGTACACAAAAGTATGTAATATATTTCATTTTCATATAAAATGAAATTGTGTTTTGGTAAAAATAAAGATATAAACATAAGTACACGATCGCTCTGAAGGATAAGAGTTATTATATAGCAAGGGATCACAAATTCTTCGGTGAAAATAGAAAAACCCTTGTTTTTGGTTAAGTAGATGAGCATTTTAAGAATTTATTATTAAAAACGTTATTAAGTAAAATAAAAATATAATTTATTGAATATGATTTTTATTTATATGACAATATTTTTGTATTAGCCTCATCCTGTATCCCGCTTATAGCAGGGAAGGCAGAGAGAGCAGGAGAGGCGCGCGTTGTCATGATTTTTTTTTTCAACATAATACTATTAATCTATTAATCACTCACAGCTAGTTAAAATGGGATAGATTGAGTGTAAACAATTCGAACTATAGTACATGGAATGTTTTTTTTTTCTTAATTATTTTCCTATCTTTGTTCGGAAATAAAAAAGTTCGGGTCCGTAACTCAACACACAATGTCTCGAAATTTAACCAAAAGTAGAGAACACGGTGTTTTAGCTGTTAACACTTAGTTCTCTTTGGTTATCTATATTGTTAGGCATTAAATAAATCATAGTGTTTTGGGAAGAGAGTTGATAATGCTACCAAAAATTTGTCGTATTTAATAGAATAATGTTTAGGTATTCCACATCTGTCTAGGTAAACCGTAACTGCTCGCATATTGCAAACGTAGTTTTTCCCACATAAATTCAGTTTCCGCAAAAATTCCAGGTTAAAACATAGATTATATAATGTTTCACAAATCTCAATTCATCATTGACAAATTGCAAACCCTACGTAGCTGCTTCACAAGGTGTCATTTACATTGGAGAATTCTAAATCTCGGTCTATTTTATAATCATACAATCTGGATTTCTTTAAATTGATATATTTTTTTTTATTGTATCAAACCACCCCCATAATGTTCGGTTCAACGGTCGGATAAACGGAAAGATGTTTATTTGTGTTTTGGTATCGTAAAAATATAAAGTATATGCACTTGAAAAGACACAATTATAATATGTTGACATCACAGACAGATCACAGACATATTTATAATAAATATACATAAGTAAACAGTAATTAAGCATATTTTTTTAGCTTTACGCTATATCTAATATCCCGCACATACGCAGAGGCATTGCGTATTGAGTGGCGGAACTCAACGCCACTCTTTGCCTATTACCAAAGTGAAGAAATGAGAATGTTAATAAATTTTTATCAATTTCCCCGAGTGGGAACTAAACCCACGACCGTCGCGCTTACAGTGACGTGCTTGTGTCACTGCACCACGACGACCTCATTAAGTAATTTAAAAATTAAAAAAAATAACTATAAGGTATTTAGGTAGATGGTAAGTACACGTGCTTGGCAAACGCAGTATTTTCCACGTAAACTTCGATACCGATGTTAAATTTTGAAATCTCGGTGTTTTTTAACATCATAAATCTCCAGTTTTTCTATCATCATACAAATGGAAAGCTTAAGATTCAATTCAGTAAGACAGTTGTATAAAATAACTGTTATAGCAATTAGCAAATTTGTCAAACTAAATACTTTAAATTGATATATTTTTTAATTTATGAACCAATTGAACCAATAAAACAAACCATGCCAGCTTGCCAGAATCCTATAGTGAAAACCGCATTTAAATCGGTTAAGCAAGCAATTCTGAGATTAACGATAACAAACGCACAGACAAACAGACAAAAATTTTAAAAATCATTGCTTTGGGTTCTAGTACATTAATAAAGGTCCCAAATACAGACACCGATCCGTTACAATTTTACTATAAATAATAAATATAGATTATAGCGGCGTAATGTGATAGATGTTGTTGTCGTTCCTTTAGTAGATCCTTTGTTCCAACCAATATGGCCAAAGTGGCGAAAAATGAGAAACTCCAGAACCGTTTTAAAATAAAAAGAGCTGTTATCGTCTAAGCACTAATAAATTAGTGCCTAGGTGGTAATGGCTCGATATCGATTATCAATAGTAGTATTTTCTATAGACTAAAGATATACACAGAGATTGTTGTGTTTGGGATTTACATTCTCTCTCCTTACATCGCTAGGAATAAAGATTTAATCTAGAAACTTCTAGATTAGGTTATAGATTGTGTGTAAAACTATACATGGCTTTTTATCAGTTTCATACGGTATCCCTGGATATACCTACTTATTTTTAGTGTTCTGTTTATATATTACAGTTACATATTTAAACAAATAATTATTTAATGGTAAATCTATATTAAAAAAATAAATAAATAAATCAGCTTCAACCTTTATCCCACAAACAGCAGGGTAGGCAGAGGGAACCTAGCGATAAGAGACTCCGTTCTCCACTTTCCGAAAGAAATTGAACTATAAATGTACATAAATATTTCATATTCTCGAGTGGGGATCGAACCCACAACCAGTCGATTTTACAGTCACACTTTGTGCCCCTACGCTACGACTGGTCTTTGTCATGCGAAATCCAATCCAAGGCTTGGTAAGTCTATGTTGTGTACATATAAAAATCTTTTATTAATTATATATTTTTAAAACTTTGATCTTTTTTTTCTAAATGGAAACTTGTTGTTTCAAAGTTATATTTTTAATATTATAATTTGTAGTTTGACAATATCAAATCAGTCTATTTGTGTATGATATATTTAATTTATAACAAACATATTGATTTTAATAATACAATAATTGATAATGTTATCAATTATTGTATTAGTAAAATTAGTGGGCATGGATTTTCTATCAATGTAGCGTAGGACTAGTCAGATGGTATATAAATGATAATTGTGGGTTCAATTTAATTTTTTTAGGGTTCCGTACCTCTTAAGGAAAAAAGGAACCTTTTCAAGATTACTTTGTTATCCGGCCGTCTGTTTGTCTGTCTGTGTGTTAAGAGCTTTTATCTCTGGAACGCTTGGAGATATCAAGCTGAAATTCAAAATATACTCAGGTCAACGGCCCCTTGATTTCCTGAAAATTAAAAAAAAAGATATGGCCATTTATATCGCCAATAACGCGTAAATTAATAGGATATTGTCGGTTGACTTAGAATTATGAAATTTGGCAGCTAGCATCTAAAGGTAGTACCTACTAGTTTAGGAAAACTATACATTTGTGATTAATTTTTTGAAAAAAATAGGTATTAAAGCCGCTTGTTCAAGTGAGGTATCGGATGAAAGCTAAGCTAAGCACGAATTTCAGAAAAAACGTGTACGGTGTTTTGTCGGTGGGGAAGCCCGAGTCACGTTTGCCGGTTTTTTTAGCTTCTGTTCCTTGCATATACCAGGGTACGAAGAGGGAACCTAGAGTTAAGACACTCTGTTCCCCATATTCCGCCGAATTCGGGAGGCATTGCGAGTTAAGTGATGAAACTCAACAGCGCGTTTTGCCTTGTTTATCATAATTATATGATGAAAATATTAAATTATTCATTCCCCTTCAGTGGAAATCGGGCTCGGAACCGTCCCATCTACAATCACACCCAGCGCCACTGCGCCACCACTGCCACTAATTATAAATTATGTTTATATTTATAATTAAGATATTCTTAACATTTTTTTGTTTATTTGTAATGTTTATATTTAGAGATAATAGACGTGGTACTGTGTGAAAGCATCTGGTTGTAAGCGCTACGGTTGTCGATTACATTCAAACTAAGGAAAATGAATTATTTTCATGTTTATTTCACGCTCTGGGGACAAGACAAAGCGCGGCGTTGAGTCATCAAGCAATGTCTTGAAAATATCGTGGGCAATGTGTGGGTAAAGGAGAGTATTTACACTAGGTAGTAGAGTGTCTATGCTGTATAAAATAATATATAAGATATTAATTCTCCAAAAAGGATTACATATAACATTATTCAATATTCGCCATTATTATTGATGACTGGATTTACATAAATAGAAAGCCAAATGTAAACAATACACAAAATGGAGCGCGCACAGTCGCACAATGAGTAAAACGATAGCCTTTGTCCTTCGTCCGCGGTTTCATCGTCCGATGTTAAGAATTATAATATGGTTTCATTTAATTTTCGTCTCACAGTGTCGTGGTTAATTAAATATAAATATAGATATGCCACCAATTTGATTGAAATATATACATATATTTTTTTAATCGAACATTACGTTGGTTTATTTGGTGAGGCCACTCAACCACTCTGCCACTCAACATGCAATGCCTCTAGAAATCGGCAGAAAGTAGGGAACGGAGTATCTTAACACTCCCTGTTCCCCTTCCTACCCTGCTGTGTGCGGGATACAGCGTGAAGCTGATATTACATTAGGTTCGATGACAGATTATAATGTTTGTTTTTTATATTTTTTGGTTTATGTTGTTTTTAACAATTATATTTACAACATATATTTATTATAAATAAGAAAACTTTATTTGTTTAATTGCTACCTTTTTTAATTTATACTCACTTTATAAATTTCTTTATAAAACATAAAATATTATATAAAAAATAGTAAACGTACAAATAAAATAAAATAGGTGCAATCAGGTGTACGAACAAAAATTACGATTTCTTTTAGTAATCGATGAGTAAGATGCTACGCAACAGCATAATAGTAACAAACGAAGCATACATACATTTGCGTCTGATTTATTTCAATATGCAATATTACATAAATCTACTAACAATGAAACTAAAAAAAAACTGTAATATAGAAAATTAACAAATAGAAAAGTCTAGTCATAAGATAAGTTATCATATTAATATAACATTATAGATATTTAGAATTTACACTCTACAACATTAGTAATAAGAAAAAGTATATTATTGTTATTTTACTTGTCTTTCATTCTTTGTGGGACAAGATTAAAATAAATATAAAGTCACTGTAAATATATTTTCGACCGTTTTTACTCATAATAAAAAATATTAATAATAAAATATATTTATCTACATACCACAATCTGTATAAAACTTGGCCTGCGCACACGCAAATAGCACTATTAAGAAGATATACGCGAACATTTTTATTTATCTATAATATATATTTAGTTGTAACACACTAGCGTGGTGTCGACTCGCACGTTGTGTTTAGACTGACTGACCACTGACCATCGACCACTGGGCGTGTGGCCGATTATAATTATGAGTCGAGACCTTTATGTTCTTTGTCATGCGCCTGCGCAGGTCATAGAGCATATAAATATAAAAATATGATAGAATTGATAGGGCTGGTTTTTTTTTGTCAGTAACAAAAATATTTTTGTTGCTTATTGATTCAATTTTAAATGTAAGTGTATTTTTCTAGCATACACATTTCTTGCTATGTGTTTTATTATTTTTAAAGTACTCGTATACTCGTACGACAAGGTTAAACTTGTATTATAATTAGTTAGTTCACACTCAGATGTCCGACTCTTAACTAAAAATATATAGTATGTCCTTTCATATGCATATATAGATAAATAGAGAGAAAAATACTTATCTAGAAAACGTATAAAAATTTGAACGTAGCAGGACCCGAACTCGCGCCTCCTGGAAACCGACCAGGCGCTCTGATCACTAAGCCATACGTTCTCATCAAGCTACGTCGAAATTTTTATACGCTTGTTACAACTTATTTATGTTGTTAGCATCTCTGTAGGGAGATTTTTATAAATTTCCGCTACCCAGAGATAATTATTAAGAATTATCGTCTGGCAAGAGAATACTATTTATTAAATATTTTAAACATTTTTAAAGTGTTAATCCACATTTAGGAAAGAAAAATACTTAAAGTAAATACTTGAGTATTTTTCTTTCCTAAGTGTGGATTAACACTTTAAAAATGTTTAAAAAATAGAAAGAATTTACACCCAGAAAGGGAATTTGTACCTTGTCTGCGTAATCGTGGTCATCATTCCAATAGTTGGCCCAGAAGAGAATCGAGGTCACTGCCTTTTGTCTAGAATCTAGCAGTGAGATCTCTGACCGCTAAATCAACACGCTAAACTACATACATACTCGTATATAACTATTAGTCACTGCTAGGCAGAATCTAAAGCAATATCGTGTCTATTTCAACACATCTTTGCCGCAACCGGAAGTACATTGTAGTCATGTTTCAGGAAAATCGCGCGCATCATACGAACATTTACTGAATTACAAACAAAATTTAATCGTAACTAATGATATTATAATATATCATGATATGTTATATATCTATACATAAATATGTATATGGTTTTGTTTTGTTTTTTTTTTATTATATTTAGTCACTATTAGAGGTAGTTAAATGTTAAGAGACTGTTGAGCCTCAACGGCACAACTGTAAACGCAATAATTGCGTGGTTCGATTCCCGTCTACATATGGTGTCTCAAAAATTTGGTTGAAAGTGGGTAACGGAGAGTCTTGACACTAGTTTCCCTTTACCCTGCTATATGTGGGATACAGCGTGAAGCTAAAAAAGAAAAAGTATTCTGTAAACCTGTATCTAATTATAGGGTTATTTGTCTTTTTGTATTGGTTGGTTATTTAGGGGCTATTAGCACAAGTTGAATATTGATAAGGTAATGATGCATCGATACAGAGTTCGTAGTTTAGTCATAACATCATTTTTGTTGTTGAGCATGTCAAAATAGATACTGTTTAGATTTTCAAATTTTGTGTGTTTTATAGCTTCACTCTTTATTCCTAACGGAGTAGCCAGAGAGAACGGAGAATCAAACGCTACGATTCCAGTTATTACTATTATTTTAAATATACATATTTTTCCCACGTGGATATCGAACTCACGACCGATTTGACAAAGCCTATTTTTGTCCAAAGGAAAAAATATAACTAATATGCTTAATATGCTATAGAACTTATCTAAATTTATCTACTACTTATTTATATAAAAAAATATTATATTATGAAGAATGTGTTTTGTTAAACGTGATAATCTCAAGAACTACTGAATCAAATTGAAAAATATTTTTGTGTTAAATAGTCCATTTGTCGATGAATACTATAGGTTTTAAATTGGAATTATTATTTTATTGTAATCCATTTGCGCTTGCGCTCAGTACCTTGGGCACATTAAAATGTATCGTATCCATGTCACATATATGATTTTTGGTAAAAAAATGAAAAATAAATCAGCTTCACGCTGTATCCCGCACACAGCAGGGTGGGCAGAGGGAATCTAGTGTTAAGACACTCCGTTCCCCACTTTCTGCCGAATTCTGGAGGCATTAGGTATTGAGTGGCAGAACTTAACGCCGCGCTTTGCCTCGACACCAGAGCGAAGAAATGGAAATATAAATTTAAGTGAATATTTCATCTCCTCGAGTGGGGATCGAACCCACAACCAGTCGATTTACAGTCACAGTTTGTACCACTGCGCCACGACTGTCTTCTCTGCTTTTTAGTCATTTTCTTATTTCGATTTGACGGGTAAACGTGCACCCTACCGACACATTTCTAGTGGTCTTACACTAACTCCTAAGGAGCTTCCATAGTAAAATCAATACAAGAATTTTTGAAACATATTTTTTAGAAATCGTATAAAAATTTTGCCGTAAACCTACGCGATATAAACCTGCGCGTTTACCGTTAAAATTATTTTCTAAGTGTAATTATATTATTTCTAGAAAAAGACGTGTTTCTTAAAAGAGTACATAGTTCATTAAAAAAAATAGATGAAAATGTAATGAAGTGTGACAGGAGAAGGAAAACGAGGCATCCTATATGTAAATGCGCGTCCGACCTTAGCGACGTTAGTCAAAGCTATTTTTGTTAGTGTCGACGCGCTCCTTGCATAAATACAGTGAGGATTAATTATACCTACATAAATTATAAAAAAATTATAATAACATACTCAGCAGGGTAGGCAGAGAGAACCTAGTGGTTACGGACAGTTCGTTTTCAATTTCCGCTGAATTCTTGAGACATTGCGTGTTGAGTGGCGGAAATCAACGCCGCGCTTTACCTCGACACCAGAGCAATGAAATGGAAATTCGAATTTAAATAAATATTTCATTTCCTTGAGTAGGGATCGAACAACAACCGTCGCGTTACCCTACACAACCTTGTGCCCCTGGGCCACGACGGCCTCTACAGAGAAATGAAAATGACATAATTTTCATATAGGTATATATTTTAATAATTTCTCTTAGGGAACCATATAATTTGTTACTACAATTAAATATTGTCCCACTGCGCCATGATAACTTCAAATCTTGGTAGTTCCGTTTGACCTAGAATTATGAAAATTGGCAGCTAGCATCTACAGGTAGTACTAGTTCAGGAAAAAAAACCTGTTCAGTTCTGAAAACTATACATCTGTGATTAAATCCTAAAAAAAATATAATAATAAAGCCGCTAGTTCAAGTGAAGTATCAGATGAAAGGGCTCTGGCTAAGGTAAGCTCGAAATTCAGAAAAAGCTCAAGACCTCCAATATTTGTACGGAACCCTCGGTGGAAGCGTCCGATACGCGCTTATCCGGTCTTAATTTAATAAACATTGCTTATTTGAACGATAAAAGTGAATCCACTTCTACTACAAATGGAGTAATCATAATGAAAATATTATCATCATATAGAGATTAGCGCATTTAAACAAACAAACTTTTCAGTATTTTTATATTTTTTTGCTACACAATGCATCCCGCACATATCAGAAAGGCAGAGGGAACCTGGGAACTTAGTATTAGAACACTCCATTCCCATTAACTGTTTCCCACTTTCAGCCGATTTTTGGCATTGCATCTTGAGTGGCGGAACTTTACTCGAGGAAATAAAATATTAAATATTTTATTTCCTCGAGTGGGAATCGAACCCATAACTTGTCACGTTTATAGTCGCACGTTTGTGCCCCTGCGCCACGACGGGCCCCAAAAATAGTTATTTTTTGAAAACTTTTCATATGTTAAGTACTAGTTATCTAAAACAAAAATAATATTATTATTTTGAGCATTTAACAAATAGATAGAGTGTCAAGACAATTAAAAACAAAAAAAAAAAACTCCATTTGTCGTGTCACCAGTCTACCAAAACACTCCTCTTATAGTCGCGCGCAGAACATTGGACCTTAGCATTTCAAGTGACTGCTAGTATCGCGATTATCTGGAAAGCAAGGCCAAGATCGCCTCAAAGAAGCTGAGGGTACCTTCAAAAGCGGTAGGGTAGCGCGTCTATCTCCACCTTAAATGACGGCAACGCACCTGTAGCCCCTCTCGTTTGCCTTGTCATTTTCCATAAAAAAAACTTACGTTTTGTTTTCCCAGAGTTCAAGCTGAAAAAAAATCTCAGAACCTATGAATCAGGGACTTCCTAAACAGTTCTCCGACGATAAAAAAATTATATAAAATGAAGAATGTATCACAAATGATCACATTAAAAAGACACAATTACAACCAATGTATCATTTATCACCGCCTTTAAAATTGGCTTTAATTCGTTAAACTGAGTTAAATGGTCAATCATCCCTTTTACCAAATTGCTGAAGGCATGAGAGATTGATCTCGAGATACGGACTGAGTGACGGAATTTCGTAGAATGATCTAATTCTTAAGAGACGAGACGATTGGACCACTGGACTGTTCGTCATGGCTTTTTTGTAAAAGTATTTTTTTTATTTGTTTTTGTCCCGTATATAGCAAAGTAGGCAGAATCTAGTGTTTAAATACCGCATAGTTATCAAGTTTGTATTGTTACTAAGTGAAAGGAAATGAAACAATTTATTTTCCCGAGTGAGAATCATACTCAGAATCGTCGCGCTTAGAGCCAGACGGTGCCCACTGCTCTACGGCGGCCACGGAAAATGGAGTGTATTGACACTTTGTTCTGTGTGACCATACATTATGCGGGAAAAGGTGTGAAGCTGACGTGGTGAAGGTATAGAAGACATTCCGCTCTCCAGTCCTTCTCTTTAGTAACATTGTATCCAGGAGTGACGGAAGTTATCGACGCGTTTATTTTAATATAGTTCAGTGGAGCACAAAAAAAAAATCCTAAAAAAAAGAATTTATATGAAATTGGCCGAACGTACGAACATCAGAACGTACCTGTAGGGTAATTTCTGTTGACCTACAACTATAAAAAGTCAAAACAAACATTACAAATGAAGAAAAAATGCTATATTGAGATTTGAAAATTAATATCCAAGCGACAGGAAGGAAAGAAGCGTTTAACACACGTCCGTCGCGGCAATTGCGCAGAGGTGAGGACAAAGTGACTGACTGATATTTTCTATTTATTTTCTTAGCTAAAGCTGTATCCCGCACGAAGCAGGGTAGGCAGAGGACATATCGACATTACATGTGTGAGCGTAACCTAGTGCAGCGAAATGGTAAGAAAAAGTAAATGTCTTTTTTTTCTTGTTTTACCTAATACATTACGCACATGCAAGCTTTATTATAATAAAATATTTTGTTATTCTTTCGGATAGTTATCATAAGGTTTTAAACATTTAATTAAATACATGAACTAAAAAGTTATTTATAAAATTTACCTACATCATCATCAGAGGCCAGTCGTGGTGCAGCGGCATAAAGTGTGACTGTAAAACCGTCTGGTTGTGGGTTCGATCCCCACTCGAGGGGATGAAATATTTACTTAAATTTATATTTCCGTTTCTTCACTCTGGTGTCGAGGCAACGTGCGGCGTTGAGTTCTGCCACTCCACACGGAATGCCTCCAGAATTCGGCAGAAAGTGGGGAACAGAGTGTCTTAACACTAGGTTCCCTCTGCCTACCCTGATGTGTGGGGGATACAGCGTGAAGCTGATTTATTTACCTACATCATAAAATTTATATAATTAATCGAACGTCCAAAAAGAACAACTAATAGCTATAGATTTTAAATGTGTAAAGAGGATGTGACGGAACCACGGGTTATTGGGAGCCAATTGATTCAATTGTTAGCCGAATATGTGAACTTACTGTACACAGTAACGTTACGCCCACATTACCATGTTATGTAAGAACCATAGACAGATACACAGTATATATAACTTATTATTAGCTTTGTGAAGATTTTTCTTCTACTTATATTTTTACTATTGAATTTAGAGCCTTTTGGCTCTAAATTCAAGTATTGAAATTTCTTAAAAATTATAGTATTAGTAGTAAATTATAGTATTGAAATTTCTTAAAAATTCAATGAGACTTAAAACCACAGTCTCTAATGTACGTTTGAGCGCTTTAACCAACTAACATATTACAACTACAATGTACATCCTACCATTTTCCAATGATTTCGAGGTTTCAGCTTATCTACTACAGTTTTATTTAATTAGGTTTTAAAGCCACCAGCACTGAGTGCCATCGTATTTTTAATATGGATTTTATTAGTATTCTCTGTAACTCAATCTCAAATAAGGTTCCGTACCTTTTAAGGAATAGGAACCCTTATAAGATCACTTTGTTGTCCGTCTGTCTGTGTGTCAGAGCCTTTATCTCAGGAACACATGGAGACATCGAGTTAAAATTCAAACCATATACCTATATCTACGGCTCCATGATTTCCTAAAACATTTCTACATTTACTTAAAAAAAAGATATGGCCGTTTATATAATAAAAAATGTATAAATTCTCTAAAATAAAATAGCCTTAAAAGGGGGGCAAAATTTGGTCCGAGACTTCGAATTTTTGTACGGAACCTGGTAGGCGAGCCCAATTCGCGCTCCGGTCTCCGTCCAGTTTTTTTTTCAATTAGAATCAACAGGTCCTGAGATTAGCGCTGTCAATCAAACCAAGTCTTTTGATTTATAATATAAGTATAGAAGTATAGATAACATATAATAATATAACAAGCATTATCCGAATTAGATAACTCTAAATAATGAGTATCTCAAACATTAAGTGATATCGAAGACTATCCCAAAGCAGCCCTCTTTATCGCTGAGATGACACTACATATAGAATGTCTCTGTAACCATGATTTTCATTTATGTAGGATAGTAGTTTTGTTTAATGTAGCAATCAATCAATCAAATCATGGGTTTGAATGTTGTATTTACAGTAGAAAATAAAAAATTAAGCCACTTATATTAAGTGACTTCATTTTTTACTTTCCTCTTTTTATATATATTAATTAACCTAAAATTATTTAATTATATTAACCTAAAATGTATGAATAAACAATAATAATAATCATTATCAAAGGCCTGTCGTGGCGCAAGGGCACAAAGTGTGACTGCAAAATCGACTGGTTGTGGATTCGATCCCCACTCGAGGAGATGAAATATTTATTTACATTTATATTTTCATTTCTTCGCTCTGGTGTCGAGGCAAAGCTCTGTGTTGAGTTCCGCCACTCAACACGCATTGCCTCCAGAACTTGGCGGAAAGTGGGGAACGGAGTGTCTTAACACTAGGTTCTCTCTGCCTACCATGCTGTGTGTGGGATACAGCGTGAAGCTAATTTAATTTAATTATCAAAGGCCATCGTGACGTAGTAGATCAGCGTCTGACTGTAAACACGATAATTGTAGATTTGATGCGCAGTCGGGAAAATTTAACTGATGACTTCCGCTACTAAAAGAAGTCTGCAAAGTCTCAATATTTCGACTGAATAGTGACTCTACGTACCCAAATACATACACATTGGGAGAAAATGAGTAATTATTTTTTTTTTAAATATTTTTGTCCTGCAAAAACGATGCTAATGGTGCTACCAAATATCTATGTTTTTATAGCTACGCCTATTTATTACCGACATAAAGTTTACTGTGTGGCTTTAGTCTGTTAATAAAGGTGCCTAAATATTTGTATTAACTTGCATCGACCCCTTTTAGAGGAAAGGATCGAGGAGTCTATTGTGATTGTCTTTGAGAATACGGAAATAATACTTATCACATATACCTAGTAGATAAATTAAATGATTTTAGTTTTTCTCTAAACGGGAACACTCAGTAGACGTTGTCCTGCCTGAAAAAGAAGCAACGCAATATTTTTTTTTATTTAGCTTCACTCTGTATCCCACACATAGAAGGGTAGCCAGAAGGAACCTATGAACCTAATGTTAAGAAACTTCCATTCCGTGGAAGAACTGCGTTTTGAGAGGCGGAACTCAACACTGCGTTTTGCCGTTAGCAGAAATGAAAATATTAAATATTTTATTTCTATATTAAATATTTTATTTCTATATTAAATATTATATTTCTATTAGTGGGAGTCGAACCCATGTAACATTTACAGTCGCCATCTGTCAACCATCTAGCAACCGATAAAATATACATGCAAAATATAAATATAAAGCGGTTTAGTCTTTCACATACACACAAACAGCATTTAATTCCAGCATTTAGAAGGACTCTAGGTAATCGAAAAGTATAAAACCGATAAAATGATCCTTCTATATCTCATCTTGTATAATAAATACATTTTTTTATTTCAATGACAACTATATAGTTTGTACTAAAAAAGTTGCAAAATGCAAACATTTTCATGCTTTTAAGTAATTTTTCTTCTTCACGCATGGGCTCCGGCTCAGGTCCGGCGCCCAACACACCTTATAGACAGGCAACGCACCTGTAGCTCCTCTGGTGCTGCACGGGATCGTGGGCGGCGGTGATCACTTACCATCACGTGACCCGAACGCTCGTTTGCCTTGTCTTTTCCATAAAAAAATGTCTCTTATGTTTACTAAGCTAGTGTAGGTAAGTGAGTCTCACTACTTTAGTACAATGTACGCGACAAGCGAGTGCTCTGTTTAAGAGTACGAAGGTCGGACAGTCGTGCTTTAATTAAACTTTATTTGAAACATTTCAAACTTTTCCCATTGAGACTCTATTATTGAACGATATTTGTAAAAATGTTATGTTTGTTGTTTTAAAAAAAATAAATCAGCTTCACGCTGTATTCCGCACAGTGCAGGGTAGGCAGAGGGAACTTAGTGTTAAGACACTCCGTTCCCCACTTTCTGCCGAGGTCTGGAGGCATTGCGTGTTGAGTGGCAGAACTCAACGCCGCGCTTTGCCTCGACACCAGAGCGAAGAAATGGAAATATAAATTTAAGTAAACATTTCATTTCTCGAGTGGGGATCGAACCCACAACCAGTCGATTTTACAGTCACACACGCGAACATCTCCTCTCCGCCGAAATCTGGCGAGTGGCGGAACTCAACTTACCTCGTTACCCGAGCTAAGGAATGAAAATATTAAACATTTCAGTTCTTCAGGTGGGAATCGAAACCACAACCTATCGCGTTCAAAGAACACGCACACGCTTACGCCCGCGCTACAACTGGTCTCATAGATACAAAAAAAGTTCTAAGTTAAGATAGTAATCTTAACTTAGAAAGTGTCAATAATTTTAAAACAACATTCATTTAAAAGCTATGGTGACAAAACTTCAAAATCGGCACTAAAATATTTTATAATTGATAGGATTTTTTTAGAACCATATTATTGGGTTCGTTAATCTAGATTTATAATAATTACTTAAGTGCCGCGAAAATGCAAATTGCTTTTACGAAAATCGAAGAATCAAATTAAATTTTCGTTATATGTATGTATGTTACATTGTTAGCCTAACGATGTACTATTATGTTATTATGATTTAATATAATTGAGATGGTTTCAAAGCATTTAAAAATAGATTTAACTTTTGTATACTGCAGGGGTAATCTGTATTCCGTTGTTCTATGATAAATTAGGATAAAAAACTATATTTTTTACATATTTGTAAATGTTTTTTTAAATAAATTGTGAAGAATGAAATATCTAAAATTTTATATTTTTAAGAAGGCGTAGAGAGATCCTTTAAAAGTTAAAAAGCTTCTAAAAATTTTATTTATTTTTCGCAAAAATGGTTTTATATATACTCAAGGATTATATTTGAATTATATTAACCCAAAAATCTGATTAACTTGTGCCAAATGATTTTGTCAATATGTAAGCGAATAGAACCGAGAACAAAGTATTCTATATAAGTATTTTATTTCTACATAATATGAAAATATATTATTTCTTAATATTATGTAAATATAATATTATTATTTTAATGTTTCATTAATTTACGAAAGTAACCAAATCCAGGTCCAATTATTACTAGGAAAGTATAAAATGAAAAACATTGACCTAAATATTATTTGACACAATTAAATATTTTCTAATATTTATTATTAATTTTCGATTATTTATTAATTATTATAAGGATGAGGCCATCTTGGCGCAGGGGCACAAGGGTGGGACTGTAACGCGATGATTGTGGGTTCGATCAATACTCGGCACCAAGGCAGAGGTTTGGCGTTGAGTTCCACCACTCAACACGCAGTGCCTCCAGAATTCGGCGGAGAGTGGGAAACGGGGTGTCTTACCACTAGGTATACTAGCGTGAAGCTGTTTTCATTTTTTTATTTTATTATTACAAAGACGTTTGCGTAATAAACATTAAATTATTATTACAAATATACGTTATAGAAAAAAAACTAAATTTTGGAATATTTGCAAATAAAAGTTTAAGTAGTATGTCAGTTAAGTTTCAGTTAAATTAGCAGCTAGATATCTATATGAGTGTCTAATTTGATTGAAAAAAAAAAATGTAAGACAAGTCGTTATAATTTTATCCGTCAGATAAGTTAAAGCTTATTTACCTGAGGCGAGTGTAACCAAAGCGTTAGTCCGATACTCGTAGCTTATGTTTTTTAATCAAATAAAGTGTTCATTTAGTTTTCTCTGTGGACTTCAAAGGTAATTTATTTCTTCACACTATGTAATATAAAATTTAGCGTAGAATATTTTATTTAGTATTAGTATGGGAAATATATGGATATGGATAGTGTAAATAAGAAAATGTTCTTCATGATACATATTTATTTTAATATTTAATTTTACATACAACTCTTAAAGCTAAGACTAGAAGATAAGATCAAACATTAAAATACGGCACGCAATTGTATAGCAATTATAATATATAGATCTATTACATACACTATAAGAAAAATGACTTAGACTTTATCAGCAAAAGCTTATATTATTAATAATAAATCTTATTATAATATTCAATTGTTGTTTTCCCACAAATATCGATCAATTAATATATTAAATTGACAAAATATTCAAATAAAATAAGTTTTTTTTAGTTTATATGGGTCTAAAAGACCTTTACATGATATTTTAATGACTTTTAAAAACTTTTCGAACAAGTCAATGGAATTATTTATACATAATATGTATGAGATATTCTTTAAAATTAAAAATAATTCGCATTAGTATAACCAATAACAACCGGCGGTCTCCGAGACCTGTATGGAATCGTTACATAATTTTTAATTTTTTTACAAAATGTGGCTTGTCTATCATACGAGTTTGAGTATATCCAGTCGGGAAGGCAGACTTGAACCTGCTTACCGTCCGAGGCCCGTCCACAGGAGGCCGGGGTCGTGGTGGTTGGCTGCGGGATACCACGCCTCCACGTCCGATCTACGGTTGTAAGATCTACATACAAATTATATTTGGATTTCGATGAATGTAGGATTAGAGGGTGAGTGGAGATGAGTTACATTTAATTTTTTTCCAGCTTCACGCTTTATCCCGTATTTAGTAGAGTAGACAAAGAGAAAGGGGTGCTAAGAACTCCGTTCTCCGCTTTCAGCCCGATATCAAGACATCGTGACACTTTATCTCATTAGAGTGTGGAGATTTAAATAGTACATGCCCCACGATAATTGCGATTTTAATTATCGCCGTTCAACACGACAGCCTCTGTATGTATATAAGAAAACATTTTATTTTGGAAAATTCACTAAATAATCTTATGATATTGAATCTAATAAATAATTATGTAAATGTCTGTAACAAAACTGCTTTAAATCATAAATATTGTAAAAAACGTAACATATCTTTTAATTAAAAAAATAAAGTAAATAAATAAAATAAATAAATCAGCTTCACGCTGTATCCCGTACACAGTAGGGTAGGCAGAGGGAACCTAGTGTTAAGACACTTCGTTCCCCACTTTCTGCCGGATTCTGGAGGCATGGCGTGTTGAGTAGGAGAACTCAACGTATCAACACCAGAGCGAAGAAATGGAAATATGAATTTAAGTAAATATTTCATCTCCTCGAATAGTGATCGAACCTACAACCAGTCGGTTTTACAGTCACACTTTGTGCTCCTGCGCTACGACTGGCCTCAAATTTAAGTAAAATATTTTAATTGATGCAATAATTATAGCAACGAGTATTACTTTTCAAATTCATATAGTAAAATACTTAATAAGCTTAAAGTTTCGAGTTTGAAAAATTCTTTTTTTAAATACTTGTGTAGAAACAACGAATGAACATTAGGCTTAGCGGTCAGAGCGCTTGGACGGTTTCCAAGAGGTACGAGTTCCAATCGCGCTAAGTTCAAAATTTTTATACGATTTCCAAATAAATATTTTTCTTTCCTAAGTGTGGAATAGCACTTTAAAAATGTCTTATATTCTTTTTAACTTTTTTTCCGCCTCATGCTGTATCCCTCATATAGGCAGGTATACAGGGAACCTATAGTTAAGATACTCCGTTCCCCACTTTCCGCCGACCTTTCAAGGTATTGCATCCTGAACGGCGGAATTGAACGCCGCGCTCTGCCGTGTTAATAAATAATTATTAATTTACGGTACGCTTATACCACTGCGTTGTGACGGTGCAGTATATTTAAGTAGACATTAAAGTATATTTAACGAAAATTATTACAAAACTAGGAACAACTAGAATAAAATAAACATGGCTCAATGATATTTAAACCGGTTTTTAATAAAAAATATTTTGAAAGTACTAATTAATTATAATATTCAATTCAAGGTTTCTTCCAGATTAACTTTAAGAAACATTCAACAGTTTCACATTACAAGGTATTCTAAAAGAAAAATTTGTGGTTTAGCCTTCTTTCAATATCTATTATTAGTATGAACTTTGGATAAAGAAAACAGAAAAAAAGGGCAAAAAAAAATCAATAAAACTCCAATCTCTAGATGAAATAAGTTAGGCATTTTATGCCGTGTGATCCCGGCCTAGAATAGGATCATCCTGGTACTGATGGTGTCGTAAGAGGCGACTTAAGTACGTGTGTGGTGTAGAGTCACGTCGCCAGCAATGGCAACACGCATGGGCAGACTCGACCGGATCATTACCACCCCCGGCATTTAAAACCGGCGTGAAGTAGCGGCTTTATGCCACTGCGTTCCGCATCAGATAATGCCGGGCTCCGGCACCCAACCCATCTTAAAGGCCGGCAACGCACCTGCAGCTCCTCTGGTGTTGCACGGGGTCGTGGGCGGCGGTAATCACTTACTATCAGGTGACCCGAACGCTCGTCGCCTTGTCTTTTCCATAGGAAAAAAAGGCAACAGTTCGGTCTGTCTAAATGTCAGTAAAACTGCCAGTTACTGTACTTTTAAATGAGAATCCTTTGTAATTTCAAGTTCTTAAGCATAAATTTTTAAGTAAGTATTAATCTACATACACAAAAAGATAGGGTTGCTATCTGCCACAATATTAATAATTGGAAGCATAGGCCTAACTAGATATTTAGACATATTTTCAAAATTCCGTGACTTTTTCAAAGCCACATGACTTTTTTCTTTGAATTTTTAATTTTTTTGGCTGAATTTTTTATTAGGAAAAATTATGTATTCGGTGGCAGTTATACTTATTTAGCTTAGGTGACAGTTCTATGCTATTGTATCAACGAGCTGATGTGATGATGGAGCCAGGATATGAATATTAGAAATCTTAAGAGATTACTAGTAAACCATTCGAATTTAGGCTCATACAATTCATGTCTCTGAGCATATTCTATAGCACTTGTATCACTTGGTGTAGAAAAAGGTGCTTTTCACTCCTTTTTAAACTGTATACTTTTTTAATTTAATACTTGCATTTGCTTAATACATGAATAACATTTAAAAAATGTATGAACGTAAATAAATTGTAAGCGACCGTAAAATTTCGACGTAGCTCGATAAGAACGTATGGCTTATAGTAGCGCGGCAGATAAATAAAGGACGCAGCTTTGAATTCCACGACTTTAATTTTTTTATACGTTTTCTATATATTTTCCTATCTTTATTCTGAAATAATCATTAAAAAGTGTTAAAAATATATATGTATGAATATAGCAAGAATTGAGGGCTTCCTCTGCTATATATAATAGCAGGCATTACTAAGCTATATGTCGTGTTTTCAATATAATGTTTATTTATAAGCAGCGTTCGTACAACCAGCAATAGATGCTCAATAAATGCTTCTCTATTCTTTTTATTTTATCATTCCGTTTCCTTCAATTATAATATATAAAGAGCACTACGTATTCTCATTTCATTGGTTTCTTTGCAGTTCTCATAAAATATTCCTAAAAGACTTATATTATGTTTGTTAATGTTATTCATATCTAATATTCTGTTTATGTGTGTCATGTTAAAATAGGTGAGATTGTCGTGGCTTCAAATTGAAGAAAAATATAATAAAAACATAGCCCCATTTGAGGTCGTGGCGCAGGGGCCCAAGAGTGTGACTGTCAAAGTGACAGATTGTGGGTTCGATTCCCACTCGAGGAAATGAAATATTTAATGTTTTCATTTCTTCGCTCCGGTGTTGAGGTAAAGCGCGGTGTTGAATTCTCCTACTCAACACGGAATGCCTCCAGAATTCGACGGAAAGTGGTGAGTGGAGTATCTTATTATTGGGCTCCATCTGCCTACTCTGCTACATGCATATGCGGGATACCGCGTGAATTGATTCCCTCGACTGGGAACCCACAACTGTCGTGTTTATAAGCCTGTATTATATAATATGTATATTAGTAATGATATGATATAATATGCACACCTGATGTTCCCGGTGGGTCTCAGAGGGCGGAGGGCGTGGAGTCTCCTAATGCCGCCGCCGCCGCCACCACTGCCTATAAAATGGGTAAAATCGGTTATATTTTTTTTATACTAGTATATAAACGTTTCTTAATATATTATGTCTATATAATATGTAAATATGAATATCTAGTTTTTAAAATGAAAAATGCAATTGGGAATCCCCGAATAGGATTAGGATAAACTATTTTTTAGTCTCTTAGGATATATTATATTAAATTAGGTTAAGAAAATTGTAAACATTTTTGGTGCGGCAGTTGTGAAGAGAATTACTATATCCACTTTAATGACAGCTTCACATTTTTTGCCGCAAAGCAGGGTATCTACCCGGTTACTCGACACGAACTTCTATCTAGAAGGAACCTATTATTAAGACACTCCTTTCTCTACTTTCATTGAAATTTTCAATAATTCAACGCTGGGCTTTGTCTCTAGCGGAGTGATGAAAATAACTTAAAATATAAGTACACCCCCGAGTGGGGAACTAACCTACAACTGTTTACAATTACATTGTATTCCACTGCGCCACGACGGCTTCATACATGTATGTATATTTATTTTGGCTAGTTGTAAAACTTATAAAGCCGTTGCTAACATTTTGTAAAGCGCGGAAGAGTTTCTCCTTCATCAAGAAAATCACTCTATCCTGCTATATACGGGATACAGCGTGAAGCTATTATTTTTATATAATAGTATTCTATTTTATAAACATGAGAAAATATTTAATAAACTTACAATCGTACAAACAGACGGCAGACTAATTAAAATTTGTATTGACAGCGATACTGCAGGCGGAACTTTTAGTTGTGACAGTTCGATCGAGAAACTACAGAGACGATGGTACTAGTTACTGCTAAAGTAGTATTTATGTCAATGCCGACGTGGTGCAGTGAGACAGTGTTTGAAAGTATATGGGAGAGCTTGTGGGTTCGTATCCTGGTTTAAAATAGACAAAGAGCAGCATTAAGTTCCATTATTTAACTAGTAATATTTCGGAAATGAGACGGTGCGTAGGGAACGGAATGTCTAAACACAGGGATCCCTTTGCCTACCCTGCTATGCGGGAAAATCAGAGTAGCCATTTACAATATTCTTTGTATAATCGTTGAAAATAATTATATTCCCTCAACACGTACTCGTACGTGTAGGAATAATATTATCTAAGTTTATTCATTACAAACAACAAAGAAGCCGTTTCAAAGAAATTGTAAAGCAACAAGTGTCAACTATTCACAATTTCGAATCCACTCTGACCGCAATATAGAACGTAATCTGAAAACTTGTAATAGTCCTTCTGGGCTCACAAGAAAGTATAAGGTTACCAGCATTTTGAGTTTAAAGCTGTATAATATCTTGAATAGTTTTGAAGAATGCGGTTAGATTAGCGATCAATAAAGACATTAACGATCAAATGATACGAATCATACGAAAATACATTAAAGTACTTGGGCATGACGCTGGATGCTGGAAAGCTCCGGTTGAGAAGAAACAAGAGGAGATAGAAATTCGTTTCAACATTATGTACTGGCTGCTTCGCTTAACAGTTTTATAGTCCTTAATGGAAATAGAGTGTATTACCACTAGTTTACACACTCTATTCCCATACTGGGATATGTGTATGCAGGGGGAACCTAGCAGGAACCAGTGGGAAACTAAAAAAAAATCATACTAAACTTACATATTTTGTAACATGATTTTTATTAAAGATATTGCATAAACAAAGATTCGCTAGAAGATAAAAAAATAGGATCCTATCCATATTTATCGTAATATCTGGTCACCCTACACACGACTTGTTGTGACAAACTTTGTAATTGTTTGAAATGTTGTTTTGTGTGTTATTGAATTTAATAATTATTATAATTTCGTTCTCATTTATGCTTATATTTGTTACGTTTTTAATCGAAACAATTGTTCTTTTATATTTCTTAGCAGTGTTTATTTTTTTTATTCTTTTGAGCTAAGCGAGATAAAATAGCTTAAAATAGTTTTCGCTTTTAGTATTTTTCTACAGTCATAATAAAAGTTTTGTATTTATAAATAGGGTACGAGTAACATTAATCTTTTAAATAAAGAATTAATTAATTAGTTCGTATCCAGTCCTGTGATATTAGAATTTCTAAGATTTCTAGTATTTTTAACTTGAAAATGAGAAAAATAGGCAGTTCCTATAAATATCATTAGCAAGGCACATATAATGGAAGCCGTAGTCATATATTTAAATCTTATGTAGGGTGTAATATATATTATAAAATAAAAAAATCTTTTCCATTTAAATTATAGTGTAAAAGTATGTGACTTTAAATTAGGTTCTTTCCTCCTATACCGCAAAATTACAAAAATATGACATTGATTTTTCAGCAGAACTAAACAAGATAATAGACGCGATGAACTATTAAAAGTAAATTAGAACTACCGCTGGCGCGATTCGGATTATTATTTCTAGGAAAAATTACACTGAAATGATTACAACGCGTGTGTATAAAAAGATTAATTAGTTCTATTATTATTTGATATAGCTCTTTTCAGCACAAAATAAACAAGTTTTAAAAAGTACGGAATACAAGTAAAAAAACGTACAAACAGACATACAGGTAAAAAAATAAGTTTTAAGCTGTGTGATTATGTAGCAAAAACATTTCTATTAAGCTACAAAACATGCTTTATCAACAAAGATTTGAGAGCCGATCGATCGACGATCCTTTATTGTAAATAATAGTAAAAAGCCATAAAGATAACAAATAACAAAGTAGGTATTTCGTTTCGGTCAAAGACAGATGTGATTCTAAATTTTTAGACACCACTTCTTACAACCACTTCAGTTTTCACATGTACACCGTTTGTGCGTCTTGAATATTATTTAGTTTTATAAATAACACGATTGAGTAAATTCTCGCTAATCGAATAGGCAGAATGAACCGAGTGTTAAGACACTCCGTTCTCCACGTACTCCCCAGTATACGAGACATTGCGTTTTGAAGGGCGAAACTTTACACCGAACTTTATCATATTACCAAAGGGTCAATCGATATAAATAATCCCCGAATGGGAATCGAACCTACAACGGTCACGAATACAGTCAGTTTATGTGCCGATGCACCACGACAGCCTCAACATAAAAGATGGTTCCTCGAAATCCTTTGTACTACACCTACTCGAATTTACACTAAATTAATTCACTAGAAACGCAGTTCGGTGACCTTAGGCATCTGACACGTGGGTAAAATGATCTATGTTTTTAACAATATGAAATATAATACTTTGACGTTGAAATTTTGCTCTATAATGATGCCAAGGTAGGTAGACAAAATACAGATCATATTAAGATAATAGATAATAAAAGATACTGATCATATTAAGTGACTCTATTCTGCAGATTTTGTCCATTTCAAATTATTAATTATAGCCATCGCTATGAGACAACGCCTTACTGTAAACGATTGCTGTTGGTTTAATGCGATGCTAAGTTACTCCACTCAGCACGCAATGTTGAAATTCGGGTTATAAATCAAAGAAAGAAATATTTTGATACTATGCGTGATAACGCGTGTAACTTAAAAAAATGGATGAATCTTTTTTTTTCTCCAATAAAATATTAAATCAAATATTATCAAATATTTGTAAACATTCCCTTTAAATGCCTCCAACATTTGGCGGAGAGTGGAGAACAGAATTGTCTTAATGGAAACTGAGTGTCTTAACATGAGATTCCAAGGCGTCCCCTCCCTATGTGCGTGATACAGCGTGAAGCTACAAAAATATCTTTAAAATAAATTCGGCCTTACAATTTTCATCTTTCTTGTGATCAAGTTTGCTACAAAATTGAGTGTATTCGTTTATAGCACTATAACATGGATATGTTTTGAAGTGCTCATGTCTATAAAAGTCGCTTAAGAGAGTTATACATCGTAAATTGTTCGAGTTATTCATACACCTATCAATCTTTCATATAAGAATATGTCGCGTACAATTCTTACTCTTTCAATGATACTTATAGACTTATCGCTATAAAAAATTACGTTTTTTGAACATACGGGCTAGTTTATAAGGCCATCTGACTGTGAAAGCGAGAGTTGTCGATTTGATTCTTGACGAAAAGACTAACACGCGGCGTTAAATTCCACCACCTAAATCTCAATACCTTAAAATTTGGGCGGAAAGTGAAAAACGAAGTAGTGACACTTATTGGCTTCCCTGCTATGCTGGGAAAAATGTAAAGCTTCATGTTTTTTATTTTTTTTATATTTTTTTACTGAACACGTGATAGTTTAATACAAAAATCCCCTTTCTACGGCCATCATGTACAGTAACAATTGGGCTACTATTACAAATATTTTATTTAGAAATAACTTCTACCTGTTGCTTCATCCGCGAACTTATATGGAAAAAATATGATTTGTGTATGACGCATTCTAAGTCTCGGAGGGTGGCACAGCTGTATCCCGCACATAGCAGGTTAGGAAGAAAAATCAGGGACCCTAATAGTGCCGCCGAATTGATATTTTTATTTTAAATTTGGAAGATTAAATAATTTTCAATTTCCCTTTAAAATATTATGTAAAACACACGAATCATTAGACTTTGAGACATGACTTGTCACTAGAGTCTTTAAGGAAGGATTCCTTAAAGACTCTAGTGACAAGATATGTCTTACTAGAAATGTGGGAACGTCTTAACATCTTTATGGGACAAAGTGTCTTAAAACCAGTGCCATACGCGAAATACAGTGTGACGTTAAACAAATCCTAAATTAATATAGTCAACAAAACTACGAACTCGTATGTAGACGGCCTATACGAGGCGGCCAAGCCACAACATGTTGCGTGCGTACCAATTACTCTAGTTAAGGTCTCATATGGGAAGTGGGAAAAAGAAGTCATTCTTTGTTATGTATATTTTTCCTTGTTCTATTCAGGATATGTTAAGGATAAAGGTAATATTAAACGCCATATTAAAGTGGTAGTTGTGTTGTAATGAACAGGTTTCTTGTAGGTTCAAATCAATTTTTAGGTTATAGATCATTTTGTGATAGATCATTTTGTGGTCCGTCTGTCTGTCCGTCTGACAATAGTCTTTATCTCAGCTAAACTTGAATTAAAAAAAAATCTCGATACCTCCAATTTCTGTACGGAATCCTCGGTGGACGAGCCCGACTTACGTTTGTCTGTTTTTTTTTTTAAATTAATTCTGATGTCAATATTTAAGTAGTATAAAATGACAAATATGTCATTATTTGTAGACACAAATGTAAACATATGAATGTTTTTTTTTTATTTTATTCCTTTTTTATCTGTCTTGTATTTGCTAGCAGTTAAATGTAAATCATTGCCCCAAGTGCGAATCGAATTTGCAACCATTGCTTTAACACTCAATTTTTGTTTCTCTTTCTAAAGATTTAATTTCAGTCTTTAATTTCTCTTCTTTCACCTCTTAGATACCCACTTTCATACCTTCTCTATAATTCCTTAACTTACCAGAAGAAGTAGCGTGTACCACAGTAGGCGGCTCCAGAAACAAATTGGATCTTTGCTGCGGAGACAGAGACGCAAGCGTCTCCAAGTTGTCCCGTAAAGAGTCAAAGAAAGAACCCACGTCGTTGAGTACACCTGTTATATTAGGGACATTTTTAGTTATATCACGTTTTTTTAATGTTTATATTCAAAATATTTTCCTATTCGATTATTTTAGGTCTCAAAAGGGGAAAAAAGGAAATCTCATAGCATAACTTTGTGTGTCAAGACCTTCGATCATAGCTGATCGAAAGTCAAGACCATTTTTCTCTGCTAAACTTATGATCCCATAAATGTAGGACCACAAGAGATCTAACTACTGACAAGAAGTGATTTAACGAGTTAAAACTTATAATCAGCTTCACGCTGTATCCCGGACACAGCAGGGTAGGCCGAGGGAACCTAGTGTTAAGACACTCCGTTCCCCACTTTCTGCCGAATTCTGGAGGCATTGCGTGCTGAGTGGCAGAACTCAATGCCGCGCTTAACCTCGAAACCAGAGCGAAGAAATGGAAATATAAATTTAAGTACATATTTCATCTCTTTGAGTGGGGATCGAACCACAACCAGTAGGTTTTACAGTCACACTTTGTGCCGCTGCGCCACGACTGGCCTCAAAACTTAAATAATATTCAAATATTTTTTTAGCTTAATAGAAGCAATAATATTCGTATAATTGTTGATATTATATGAAATGTGTATACTTCATTAATTTACTTCGAACTGTCTATTCTATTTTTATAAGTAAAACGATTAAAGCAATAGAGTGTTACTATATAGATACTAAAAAAGTACCAATTCTTGCACCATTAGTTTTGGTGTCTCTGCGCCCCTTTAATGGTACTGTTATGGAGGTTTCTTGGCACAAACAAATGCCCAATACAATCAAAAAGTTGAAAAACAAAATAATTATATAATAGAAAGGTCAATGACGGTTTTTTTCCATCTAATGTAATATAAAGATTATTTTACATACTCTATGAATATTCTTAGGAATAATAGCATTTATGGGAAACGGAGTGTCTTAACCCTAGGTTTCCCCTACCTACCTTGCTGCGTGCGGGATACAGCGTGAAGCTGATTTGATTTATATATATTATTTTCGTTTTTAGTTGAATTAAAAAGGAAACGGTGTAGCGCCAGTAACGGTTCGCCAGTTTGTATCATCTTGTCGAAATAAAAAGAACGTGTTATATATCGATAGATTATGGTTTGCGTATTTGTATGTATATCCAAGTGATAGATCAAATAAATATTTTTATATTTCTAAGGCCATGCGGTGAAAAAGCTTTACATATACATGTATAAAAAATGAAATGTAATAAAGACCTCAAAATTCTATCTCAAAAAATAAAGAAACAAAAAATAAAACATATAATATTTTTTTTGTCTTTTTTTAGTTTCACATTATATCCTGCACATAGCAGAATATGCATAGGACAGGCACAGGATCCTGGGAACTTAGTGTTAAGACACTCCATTCCCCACTTTCTGCTGAATTCTGGAGGCACTGCGTGCTCAGTGCCGTATCTCATCTCAGCACTGTTTTTACCTCGTTACCAGAGCAAGAAAATGAAAATATTAAATATTTAATTACTTCGAGTGAGAATCCAACCCAAATCCTGTCGCGCTTACAGTCGCAAGCTTGTGCTCGTACACCTGGACTGGCATCAATTATTATCAATCTATTATTTCTCAACTATACTATCACGGAATGAAATGTCCTAACGCTAGTTCTCTCTGCCTACCCTGCTGTGTGCGGGATACAGCGTGAAGAAAGCATTGCTCTATATATAAATAAGTTCATTTAATGAAAAAAAAAAGCAAAAATAAAAACACCAAGTGCCTCACGACCCTAAAATCCAATTCCAACACATAAAACAACATGAAAATAAAAAAAAACAAAACACATAGAGTAATGTTTGCCGCTATCGACGCTGCTTACCGACGCCGACATACGGCGTGACGGCCTTACCGAGCGCGGGTGCGGGCTGGCGGCGGCGGCGCCCGTTCAGCGCGGTCGCCACTGCCGACCGCTTCTCTGATCCCCTGGGTCAAAATATCAATGTAGATGTTAATATATTTAAGAAAGAGAGGTTGTGGGTTCTGTCCCCGTCCGGAGGAATTATATTTTCATTTCTATACTTTGGTATCGAGGCAAGGCGCCGCGTTGAGTTCCGCCACTCAATATGTAATGCTTTGAGAATTCAGCGGAAAGTGGGGATCATTAATGAGAACGTAGTGTTTTAAAACTTAGTTCCCTGGTTCCCTCTGCTTTGCACGGGCTAAAGTGTGAAGCTAAAAAAATAAATTTCAAATATTTTCATTTATTCGATTTAATAAAAAGTGTTGGTTCCCATCACGTAACACTCACCATACTAAAGCTGGACGTAAAATATGGAACGAAAACTTTAAGCTTCTAAATATGAAAATGGAACCACCGGAATGGAACCAATCCACTCCTCCATTCAACTTTCTTTAGCCGAAGGAACGAAAATGATTGAAATATTGCTTCAGATCGGGTTCGAATCGGCTACTATCTATTTCACAATAAAATATATTTAAATTCCACGTAGACACCTACAATTTTTTAATATTAATTTAGCCGTATAAAATTATCTTATAAGAGACAATATTTAATCCAACACTTTATTTATTTAGTGACTTAAATAAATATATAATTTCATATAGAAATTGCTCCTTTAGGATGTTAATAAAGCAAATACAGGTTTTATATCCTTAAAAACAAATTAAATTCGTTATCAGATATCAGCTTGAAAAAGACATGGTCGTATTACAAGTGGATAATTTTATGGAAATCTTTTTATTTAGCTTTTTCTGTTCAGGGCGTGAAGTGATGATGACTTAAAGCATGGAAAGTTAAGATAAGTCATTTAGTTAGTGTTAAAAACACTTATTAGGAACGTTAAATAAAATAGTTGTTTTATATTGTTATAATTTTTGTAGAAAAGATTTTTTTTATGGAAGCTCGTAATACCGCATACGACATTGCATGCTTCACCAGAGCTTTTAGAGAAAACTATCCTAAAATTGTTCATTTTATTCCATATCAGCAAAGTATACTATAAATTTTAAATATATTTGTATGTAAGTTTATTATTATAAACGTAAACCATACAAACCTTAAAACATCATCATCGTAGTTTCTAGGTCCATCGTTTTGTCTCGGCGAGCTGATCCTCTGGTAGCTGGGTAGTGAGCCTATGTCCTCCTCAATCCTAGGGCCCCGGTCCCAACGGTTGTGGGGGCCGAAGCCGATCCATGGTTTCTCAGCGAGAAGGCGTAGGAGGTCCAGACTCTCCAGACTGTACTCTCTGCTTTGGGCCGTGGTGAGGGTGGCACCTGGATACAGAGTTTTCAATAAATATTGTGCTTAAATTGATGTTTACTCGGGATCCTAATAATTATTTACATCACATTCCCGCATACAGGTTCATATAGAGTAGGCAGAGGGAACCTAGTGTAATGAAATCCGTTTCCCGCTATCCGCCCAATTGCCTACAAAACTTAAATTTTCATCTCATTTTCTTTCGCTTTGTAATATTCACAAAGCGAGAAAATTAAAATAATTCGTTGCCCCGAGTGGGAATTAAACCCACAACCGTCGCGTTTACAACCAGATGCTGTCTCGCGGCAACACAGCAGCCTGTATGATATCAATGAGTGTTAAAATGTAAGTGTGATTAAATACTGTTAATGCGCACTCGAGAAGTTAATGAGAGTTAAATATTTAATGTACTTAAAATATATTTTAAACAAGCAACTGTTGAGTTTCTTGGCACCTGCTCTTCTTTGCAGAATTACGTTCGAAGCTAGAACGGTATCTTCCTGTACAACTGACAGTACTGACATTTATATAACAACTTGAAGATGCAAAAACGCCTGTCGTGGCCTACGTCAAAAAAAAAATCTAATTAAATCAGCTTCACGCTGTATCCCGCACACAGCAGGGTAGGTAGGCTAGTGTTAAGACACTCCGTTCCCCACTTTCTGCCGAATTCTGGAGGCATTGCGTGTTGAGTGGCAGAACTCAACTCCGCGCTTAGCCTCGACATCAGAGCGAAGAAATAGAAATATAAATTTAAGTAAATATTTCATCTTCTCGAGTGGGGATCGAACCCACAACCAGTCGATTTTAAAGTCACCCTTCGTGCCGCTGCGCCACGACTGGCCTCAATAAAATGTTTTAGTTAATTTTATTCTAAAGATCTTATTGCATCGTAGTATTTGGAAAGTAAACGATTTTATACGCAATGTTTTGTAGGTCTTATTTTCTAAGGTTTATAAGAGGCGCGTGTTCAAGTACATCGTACTGTTTCTATATTTACTTCAGTTGTTTGTGTATTTTAAAGGTGAAACATTTATTTTAAAGTTATTTTTAGTTTACTTTCAATGATATTTTTTTTAAAACAATTAATTTATAAATTATAGGTTATTTTATTATGGAATTATTCAGGAGTCTTGGCAAATAAAAAGAACTAACTTCTAATTATTTTCTTAAACAGGACTATGCTTAGCACTGATAAAGAAACCAACAATATCTATGCCTAAATGCACGTAAATATTTATCATATAACACCTACTAATATTCATGCCGTACATCCCGCACATAGCAGACTAGGCAGAGGGAACCTGGGAACCTAGTGTTAAGAAACTTCGTTCTCATTAAGATACTTCCCTTCCCCATTTTAATTGTCTAGATGTTACGTGGTGACCCCAACCCAAGCTTTTCTTTTTCACTACAGCGGGGAAATTAAAATATTAATTATTTCACTCCCCCAAGTGAGATTGAACTCATAAGCATCGCGTTCACAGTCACACACTTGTGCCCTTACACCACAACGTCTCCAGTTTTTGAAAAGGTACAACTATATTAATAGCTTAAATATAAATATTCTTATTGTATTAGAAGCCACTATATTTCAGTCAATCTCAATTGAAGCGCCTATATCATGTTCTGTAAGAACATCCGATTATAAACATCCATATCACTAATCTATATGACGATGAGATATCGCGTCTTCCTTTGAATATCATTCGAGCTGTCATTTTGTACCTGTTGCTTTCCGTCGTTATAATTAATATGTGTAAATGTTTGTAACTAATGTATGATTTAGTTATTTAAACTAGTTATTTTGATTTCCTCGCTCAGACAGCAAATTGCGATGTTGGCGGCTATTTTTGTTGCTTCTCGTTATTACTACACACAATGTGGAGACACTCTGTTCCTATTAAGACACTTCCGTTTCCCAATTTCCGCCCAATTCTGAAGGTTTACGTGTTCAGTAGAGGAAGGAGGAGGAGGATATAAATTATTAAGTATTTCATTTCCTCCAATTGGAATCGAACTCACAACTTGTCGCGTTTACAGTTCTGCTTCTGTGCCACGACTGGCCTAGAAAATATATTTATTTTCATACTACGAAACAAACTCATATCAGTAAAACGGTACACGTGCTAGTGCTACTAATGATATGTTATTGATAGTGGCTGTCTCGCACGAGTAAGGGAGTAAGTAGCCACACAGCACGGTTCTTAGAAGCAGCATTGTCCTCACGTCGCGGGAGATGGATGATCTATTGTAATTCTATGTTTCAGTTCAAGCTGTTTGTTTTATATGGTTTCTAGTAGCTGTGGATCTCGCTTGGAGTAGATAGAGAGAATTTTAAATTATGAAACTTATTTTAATTGAGATGTACGGTACTTCTTTATTAATAATATAAAGTTGTAGAAATTGTTTGGTTGAATGTGCTAATTTCAGATTTAATTAAAGCTAGAGACTAATATCTAATATCATCTCTGGATACCTCAATGGTTTCGATGTAATCTGTTGAATATGTCTCGTGTCATACACAACTGTTATTAGTTATTTCGACTAAAACGAGCAAAACTGCAGGTAAAAGTTAAAGATATATAATAATTACCTACGTCAGTAACCCAGAGTAGTGCGCAATAGTTATAGATTTGGTTTCTCGTTGGGGTAATATTTATATTATTTTTTCGGTGACAAATATTTCTCTTACTAAATAGTGACGACATTATTAAGCATGTTCGATACTTTTTGATCAGATTCCATTGAAATATTTACAAGTCTTTATTTGACTTGACATGTTAGTATTTGTGCTAGTGTATGTGAAATCTTGCAAGCTCAATTTGATCTACTTCCGACCACGTGTCCGACTTATAAAGCGGCTCAGAATAAAAGTATAACTTAGTACAAAGCTTTATTCGTACGTCCACTGCTACGTCTCAAGCTCAACTAACTTACAAATTACAAAATACTTCATAAGAAATCTTTAACAGTAAATATATCAGTGGGTAGACAAATAATAATATGACCAACTGAATCTACAAGTATTGACAAGTATACGAAAACAATGTCTATACCATTATATGTAATTTATATAAACTCTAACAGACTGAACTGAAATTTTGGTTACGACTTCAGTTCTGATGACAGTAATATTACATATAATCTACATTGTTACTTTTAAGAAAACGTGTAATATAAAAATTTTAGCGTATAATAATGAAAAGGTTTGATTTGTAAAATACAATTCAGAACTATTTCATTATGAATACCACTTTGGCAAAAGGTAAGATTTTTGAAATTTTTGTATTTTGATAATATATTTTGATAATTTTAAACAATTGTAACATATGCAATGGCCACATATTTTAAATTTCTAATATGTAAAATATGTCATTGCTAGTGAATTGTGAAAATGTTATTGTAATGTGCCACTGGATGGCATAGATATGCCATGGTGATTCAGAACTAAATCATTCCGCAAAAATGCGTACAGCAAGAGTGCGTGTGCGTACTGTCCTAACAGAAAGTTCCTAAGAATAAATCAGCCAAAAAATTATACAGAACATCAAGAAAACCACCTAGAAAGCAAAAAACCCTGCAAAAGAATAAGAAAAATATGTGGATATGTCCTAGTTACCTAATTGTAGATGTAAGGAGGACTATAAATAACCTTTTTGATGATTGGATCCAGTACAGCATTTATACTGAATGGTGGCATGATAAATGTATACCATACATACATCGAAACCGAGAACTAAAAGTGCAATTTATGCGGCTAAATTAGCGTGCATACTCTTGTGTATGATACCACAAGAGTATGCACGCTAATTTCGCACTCATGGACAAGTAACATCAACATTGCGCAATTACTCTTGGTCTTAATTATAATTATAATTGATGAACGTACAATTTAAGGTTGATTTTTCATATATTTTATAAAAGCTAATTATTTGGTCATTGAAATAAACATTTTCAGTTTACAATTAAAGCATTATTATTTGATTTATATAGTATTATTTCTAAACCGCGCACACTTGGGCCACCCTACCCTATTCGTATACCTTTTTGTCTACGTAATATAATGTAAATACCATATTTGAAACACAATATAGTAACATAATGAGGCATAAATGGGAACCAACAATTGACAGATTGCTTTCATATTTCGTAACAATTCGTCACATTCACGTTACACACTCCCTCACGCCGCGAGGGCTGCGAGGGTAAAGACCCTTATTTGGGACGATGTCAATGAGTGACGTCTCTTCGAGTAATATTAAACCTTACTTATTTACATCAACTCTTTTACATTATATTTATTGAAGCCAATCGTGGCGCGGTCGGTTGTGGGTTCGATTCAAACTCGAGGAAATGAGATATTTAATATTTTCACTTCCTCGATCTGGTAAAAAGGCAAAACGCGTCGTTGAGTTCCCCCATTCAACTCACGATGCCTTCATAATTCGGCGAAAAGCAGGGAATGGAAGTGTCTTAAAGGGAACAGAGTGTCTTGACACTAGGTTTCCAAGGACCCTCTGTCTACCCTGCAATGTGCGGGGGGTATATATAATATTATATTCTATATCTTATAGTCTATACATATATTATATTTTAGGACGCAGTATAGTGTTAGAACAATCTGTTATAAATTCAACAACCAATTATAAAGACATTTCGTGTAAAGTGGTAGAGGAAATAAACGTTTTAGCTTAGAATTCCTACGTTCGTATAAACGATATTTTTTTATTTATGTCATAAACATGAAAAAATCAGCTATCGTCTACAACAATATTCATTTAAAATAATGAAGCCTCTTCTATAAAATGAATTTCCCGAACTAAGTAATATAAGTTTGTTGCAGACTATCTCCAGTGACAGCGGCTTTGAGTCTTACATCCTGATGCTAATAATATCTAACTAGGTTCTAAGAAATATTTATTAAGATTCTTAAAAGATAATACGATTTTATTAAATATATAAAATGTATGCTATAACATTCAATTCAAGGCATTTTACTTTACCTTACTCGCAACCACCGTAGTTATAGTCAAACGTCCTACTGCGCCATATTAATAGATTTCATTATTTGAGGCCAGTCGTAGCGCAGGGGTTCTTTGCTTTGGTGTCTAGGCAAAGCGCGGCGTTGAGTTCCGCCACTCAACACGCAATGCCTCCAGAATTCGGCGGAAAGTGGGCAACGGAGTGCCTTAACATTAG
The DNA here is from genome assembly GCA_013403705.1 of Heliconius hermathena. Lineage (NCBI taxonomy): Eukaryota > Metazoa > Arthropoda > Insecta > Lepidoptera > Nymphalidae > Heliconius > Heliconius hermathena. The sequence continues at coordinate 341,852 of JAAIXJ010000099.1, forward strand.
GTTCTCTCTGCCTACCCTGCTGTGTGCGGGATACAGTGTGAAGCTGATGTATCTAATTAAGCATAATATACATGTTTCCCCATTTCGGGTGTCCAACTGTGAGGGCTATAGGAGAATGACGATAAAACAATATTATATTATTATGGAATATGGAATAACTGAGAACAATGTGTCCTCTCAGAAATTATTAGGAAATCATCCGCATTAGATGATATTAGATCTTTTGTACTACTTAAAATGAAATGCTTGTGGCATTGCATGGCACAAAAGAAGCCCTAAGGTTTGTTTGTGGGCGTGTGCACAAATATGTTGTGAAACTATGTGTAGGTGTAAGTGCGTTATCAATTTTAAAAAAGGTCGTATTATATCTTTTAAATAGTATTTTTTAAATCACTTACAGAACTCTAAACGTGACGGTTGAATACACACTACACTACAGTAGCTAAATAACTATACTATTTAAAATAAAGTCTTCTTATTTTATCTAGAAACAGGGATATTCGATAATATAATAAATTAATTTTTAACAACAAAAAAAATTACTTAATTGTTGTGTTGTTGCTATAATAATTTTTACATAATGTAAAATTTACTTTGATTTTGTTAAACAAAAATAATTGAAAAAAGAGTTTATAATTTGGAAGTCGGTGCCAAGTAAAACAAACAGGCTTAGTAATTCGATATTGTAGTAAAATTGTTGTAGCCATTAGCTTGACACCGACTTCAAAATATAATATAACAAAATCAAAATACATTTTACTTTATGTAAAATAATTTAGTAATATTTCATTCGTTGTTTGAAGTCGGTGTTTTTCCTTACAAAATAATTTATTTTACTATTTTAAGGGATGGGTAGACCTTAAAAGGATACTTCGTAAGTTAGTGGTTTCTATGTACAACTTCAAACTTAATTAGGTATTTTGCATACTAGCATTTTGGCATATTGACAAGAACATACATATTCGAGCGATTTGGGAACCTCTCCCTTTTTTGAAGTCGGTTGCAAATAAGAAAATCCTCTTTTTTGAAGTTGGTTGAAAACAAATGCAACGATGAGAAATCTAACTTCTGACACAAATTTTAACAATGTTTTCCCTTGTGACTATTACAGTACAGTTATAGTTTCTTACCAAAAAAAAAACTTGTTCAATTTCAACCGCATTCCATAAGAACTTAACCTAACTTTCACCAAACTATTCTTCAAGTGTATCTTTTCTAATAAAAAAAGAATAATCGGAATAGGTTGACTTGATATTGAATTATTCGTCCATTTGTCGGGCACATACCTAATGCAAATATAAGACTTATTTTGATTTTAATGATGTGTGATTTTCTCATAGATAGATTGTCAAAAATGGATAAGACAGAACCACACGTTCCCGTTCTACACGGTCCCACATTTTTTGGTCCATTTCTGCACTAGCTTTCAGATAAAAAAAAATCATCCAAATCTGGTCACCCAGTCAAAAGTTCTGAGGTAACAAACATAAAAAAAATACAGTCGAATTGATAACCTCCTTTTCCTACAGAAGTCGGTTAAAAAATTTACACAAATGTATTTAAATAGTTATTTTGTTTTACATTTAAAATTAACTATCTTTCACAATTTCCGAATTAGCATTCTACCTGCTGACGCTGAGCCGGTCTAACGGGGCGGAAATACTCTAAATAATTTTAAAAGAGGCCTCTTCCTTGAATTTCTTTGAAGTTTTAGGACCTTTATAATATTCAAAATGTCTATATAAAACAGAATTTTATTAAACAAATAGTCTTCGCGTAAATGATTTCATTAGGAGAGGGATCGTAAACTTTACCTTGTTTAAAAGGCAAAGTGAGTAAGTAAGGTGGTTTTAATATGCAAGTCATACATATCTAATGAACTAAATCGGGAGGGACGTGTTTTAGGAAACATTAAATGAAAATAAAAATAATTTTATTTATCTTGGCTCCACGTAGGAAGAATCCCACACAGCAGGTTAGGCAGATAGAACGTAGTGTTAAGACACACTGTTCCCCATTTTACTCGAACTCAAATGGCGGAACTCAACGCCGCTCTTTATACCAGAGCGAGGAAATGAAATATATTTAATTTCATTATTACCTCCAGTGAGGATTGAAATCACGACCATCGATCGTGTTTACAGTCCAATCCAACACATTTTTTTTATTTTGACAACTATATTCTGCAGTTTTATAAAACTTTTACACTAACATTATAAACTTAGTGTAAAAGTATAGATTTTTAATGACACACAAAACAAAGTTCTATGTGTGGCATTCTATCTTGTGGTTGGTGTTTTAAGCCAAAAGAGAATAATGTTAACACACTCCGTTCCACATTAATATACTTCGGTTCCTCACTTTTCGTCAAACTTTGGAGACATTGTGTGTTGAGTGGCGGAACTCAACGCCGCGCCTTGCCTCGTTGCAGAGCGAGCAAAGGAAAATATTAAATATGTCATTTCCCCGAGTGGGAAAAGAATCCACAACCGTCGTGCTTATACTTTACATCAGGATGGTTTGTTAGTGTTATTTGCAGTACTACGGGATTATCAGGATAACCGGTAGAAACTGCTCTTAAGTGCTTAGCGCGTTAAGAGATCGTAACGTCTGTAACGTACATTATTGCCTAGTCTATGTGTGAATTTAAAATTAATTTTGATGTTAATAATTTTGTTTTTTACATTGTATCCCGCGGATGGTAGAGGGAACGTAGTGTCTCACATACATAATATACTCTGATTCTCTCACACACATACTTTCCCGGACATCGCCCTAGAGATTGCGTGCTGAGCTGTATAACTCAACGTCGCTGTTTGTCTTAATTGTATGTGATATTGAATAAAAATAATCCATTCCACCGAGTGAAAATCGAACTCACAACCGTCGCGTCCCCAGTAGTTTCTAGTAACTTCTTTAAAATATAATTGTCTTATCAAATGTTCAAATCTATTTGTAATTTATAAAGGCGTGTATTAAGATGTTAACTAGAGAAATCTCATAATCTGGCTGGTTGGCGGTCTGTCGCCATCTTAAGTGTAATCCCGTTTGAAATCGTAATAATACAGTAAATTCGAAATTATCTATCTCAAAATCCATTTTATCTTTTGATTATATAATTAATATCAAGATTATGGTAATGTAGAAATATCTACTTGTTGTAATGAGGTCGGGGTTGAATGTTCTAGGCGTACTTTTCAGAAAACATATTATACACAAATTTGAATGTAGTGGGATTTGAACCCGCGTGTCTTTGAAACTTAGAAAGGTGCGGGTTTAAATCCCACGTTCAAATTTCATGTTTTCTAAAAAGTATTTATCTTTCCTAAGTACAGACCTTCCCATGCGACATAAACGACGACTGATGGACATGTGCATCTTCCCAGTGCTTACCTGTGGTGCCCAGATATGGTCTTTGACAAATTTACAGAAATCCACCCTCAAGGTTTGCCAAAGTGCGATGGAGCGCAGCATTTTAGGTGTCAAATTAATGGATAAAATCCAAAACACCGACCTGCGCTCTCGCACAAAAATCGCTGACGTGGGTACTAAAGCCGCTACGCTGATGTGGGACTGGGCCGGACACTTGTGCCGCATGCCTAAAAAGTCTTGGGCGAAATCTTCTACCAGCTGGATACCTAAATCTAAAAGGAGAATTGGTAGACCGAAACGGAGATAGCGAGACGAGCTGGACCATTACAAGCCTGACTGATGTTCAATAGCACAAAATAGACTATTATAGAATGGAAGAAATGGAGAGAGGCCTTTGCCCAACAATGGGACAGTACAGGCTAGGGAAAAAGTACAGAATAACACTATAAAAAACCGTCCAAGCACGAGTCCGGCTCGCTCACCGTGGGTTCCATACAAAATTTGGAGGCCTCACACCTTTTCTGACATTCAAACTTAGCTCAGCCAGAGCCCTTTCATCTGATACCTCACTTGAACTAGCGGCTTTAATATCAAATTTTGTCCCCCTTTTAAGGTTGTTATTTTTTAGGACTTAAATGTAATTTGTAGATTTTTTCCTAAATTACTACTACCTGTAGATACTGGCTGCCAAATTTAATAATTCTAGGTTAACCGGAAATACCCTATTAATTTTCCCTTTGTAGTGTCTAAATACGTTTTAAGTTACGTTTTTTGCAGTATAAGCGGCCATATTTTAAGTAAATGTAGAAATACGTTTGAGGAAATCATGGGTTCGTACATCTAAGTATATATGATTTGATTTCAACTCAATATCTCCAAGCGTTCCTGAGTAAAAACTGTTGACAGACAGACGTACAATAAAGTGATCTTTAAAGGGTTCCTTTTTCCTTTAAAGGTACGGAACCCTAAAAGTGTAAAAAAATGTACTAGGCGTGTTTACTTATTATAAGTTTGCCATCTTTATGATCTTTAGCGAAGTTGTTGTGCATGAGCCCACGAAGGTTTCTGAGTTGGTACGACCAATTTTTTTTTCGAAATTAACAAAATTAATAAAATGCCCTAAAGTGGATTGAATATTTGCTTTGATTTTCTTAAACAAAACTACTTTCCCTTGATTTACAATCTAAAAATCTAATTAGTACGGGACACACGGTGGGTGAGACTGACTCACGTTTGCTTTTATTTATTTTCAAAAGCAATCAATGTAGTAGTCTATACTAATATAATAAAGCGGAAGAGTTTGTTTGTTTGGTTGGTTGGTTTAAATGTTAAGATCTCTGGTCCGATTTACTTTCTTTTTGTTTCGTATGAAAGCTGCATATTAAAGTGTAAGTCATAGTTAGCCATAAATAACGAAATAACAATAATAAGGAACGCTATCGAATTGCCTTTAGCGCGTGTGCTGCAAAAATTGTTAATGTCAGTACATTGTATGACAAAAATATCCAATTTAAAAAAAAAGTCCGCGATACCATATATCTTATTTATAAGAGTTATTATAAATAAATGACATTAGGCATTTTGTTACAAAAAAATATTGAAAATTGTAAGATGACATTACAATGATTTTTATTTCACATGTATATTAAAACTTATATACAAGCGAAAGTTATTTCATCACCAAGGAAGTTTAATAAAGATAATCTTAGACTTTTATATGTGGGCGAAGCCGCGAGTGGGCCGCTAGTATATTATAAAATAGAAAATAACTTATTTTTTACCTCCACGCTGTAACCCGCACAGAGCAGGCTAGGCAGGGGGAACCTGGGAAACCAGTGTTAAGACATCCGTCCCTACTTCCCCAAAATTAAACAAGGATAAGATATAATAAAATTATGTAGGTATAAGACGTTAGTATTGTCAGTAGGTACTAATTAAACGCAATAATTATAGATATGGAATAGACATTTTAGTATTAGAAGTTACTGACACTGACACGTCAGTAGAGTTATTTTAATAAAGTAGAATTTGGTTAAGATTACTAAAGGCATTCTATTTAATGTGGGCGTTTCGATCTTTGGAGGTATTTTATTAGGAAATAAAGTAGTCGGTTATTAGCTTTATCAATAAACTGTCATTGAACACGGAGATTAATAGTAGAGGCCAGTCGTGGCGCAGGGGCACAAACGTATGAATATTACGCCCTAGTAACCTATAACGCCCTAGTAACTCCAACTCCAATTCTAGTGCCGCTAATAAACACACAAAGACCTCAGAATTCAACAGAAAGTGGGAAACGGTAGTGTCTTAATGGAAACGGAGTGTCTGAACGTTAGATTCTCAGGTTCCCTCCGCCTACCAAGCTATAAGCGGGTTACGACGTGAAGCTAGTGAATTTTAAATTTTGCATATTCTTTGTAACGGTTTGGGTTGTTTTAATTATTGCTTAAGTAATGGAACATACTACAATTTATTCTTGGTTATAAATAAATTAAGAAAGACTCTATATGTTTTTTTTTAGTTTTACGCTGTAAGGTCCCTACCTACCTACGTAGAGGGAATCTAGTGTTAAAACACTACCATATATTACTTGTTTAGTGGCGGACCTCAACGTCACGCTTTGTCTTTTTACTAAAGCAAAGAAATGAAAACAATACATTCTCGAGAAGGAATCGACCCACAACTGTCATATTTACATTTAGACGCTATATGCTACAATATTTTTTATTGTTGTTAAGTTTAGAACGATGTATCTTGTCCCAACATAGAAAAATAATTTAAAACTTAAGAACAAACAATTGTTAAAACATAGCCTAGTCTAATTTAGTTTCCCAAAAATACATTGTTACTATGAAATGGAGTTTCCATTGTGAAATGAATAAATAGTTTCATTTTTAAATACAAAAAAAAAAACTATAGTTGTCAAATTTACTTCGACACGATCGTTAGTGCCATTGAGGTTTGAAATATTCTATTTATATTTACTAACAGCGATCAGCAACGGCGATCCGTGAATAATAAAAGGTCAATTCAATCGGACATTCTTTTTTCTGTTCTTATAAATTAATTACAAATTCTATAATTTGATGCAACAATACTATATTTGCATTTTTTAAAAATTGTAGGAACCTCAAACTAATTTTTAGCGTACGTTAACTTTTTTTAAATGATAATTAGGTTAGCGAATATTCACCTATCGTCACAAGTGGAACTGGATGGGGTACACGCTCCGTCGAGGACAGACCATGTACGAAAGCAGGCAATGGATTGGAATACTTAAGGAAAGCCAAGATCGAGCTTCTGTGGGTATCCTCTCCGTCAACTTGGGGGTATGCCCAGAAAATAAGGCAAGTAGGTCAAGTTAAAAAAAAATCTGGGAGTCCATCAAATCTTCAACCATCGTGTTAATTAAAATCAGATACTGTTTCATTGTACTAAGATCCCCTTTTTATTTTTTAATTACTTTTTTCATTATATTATTATACTTTATTTTCATAACTGATTAACAAACTTGTTATATTTTAATTATTAACCAAAATATATCTTATGTTTAAATTAGTTTTCAGTTTTTTTTGATGATTCGTAGTAATTTTGTCAACACACCTCCGCAAAACTGGGTGTTAAATTTAGATAATATCTAGTTTTTTAGCAAAGTGAAGGTTGTAGTTCAACGTATTCTAGTAAGATGAGAAACTTTTTTCTTTCCTAAGTGTGGATTAACACTTTAAAAATAGTTAAAAAAGATGAGAAACATGTTTAAGCAAAATTGTATTTTCTGTCAAACTCAAAACATTTTTATAATATACGTAGAGGCCGGTCGTGGCGCAGCGGCACGAGGTGTGACTGCAAAATGGACTGGTTGTGGGTTCGATCCCCACTCGAGGAGATGAAATATTTACTTAAATTTATATTTCCATTTCTTCGCTCTGGTGTCGAGGTTAAGCGCGGCGTTGAGTTCTGCCACTCAACACGCAATGCCTCCAGAATTCGGCAGAAAGTGGGGAACGGAGTGTCTTAACACTAGGTTCCCTCTGCCTACCCTGCTGTGTGCGGGATACAGCGTGAAGCTGATTTTTTTTTAACGACATCCAACAGGTCGTCACTAAGATTAAATATACCTAAACAAAGTTCTATCACCTACTTCAATGTTTAAGTTTTAATTGCTCATACACAGGTATTGTTTATTTCTTAAGTAAACAATGCTAAGATTAATGTATGTTTGTTTTTATTATAATCCCGCTTTTCTTACGATTAGTTTCAAAGTTCTAAGATTCGTTCTAACATTGTCTTTAGATCTCGATTTAATTTGTATAGTAAATAAATAAATAATAAAATTAATCAGCGTCACACTGTATCCCGCAAACAGCAGGCTAAGCAGAGATAACATACACTATGTATGAGACACTCCGATTCCCACTTTCCACCGAATTTTTGAGCGTTGAGTGGCGGAGTCATTGTCCGTTGAGTGGCGGAACTCAACGCCGGGCTTTCGCCTTGGTGCAAGTATAGTTAAGATATACTTAAAGTTATAATAAACAGAAAACTTGTTGGAATTAGTTACTTGATGCGTTGACGTGCCATGTTACACTCAAGGGAGGATATTTGGTACAGTTTGTTGGAAGAAACTGTAATAATACGCCTAATTATGTGTTTTAAGGTATAATTAACGTGTGAAAATATAAATTTTGCGTAACATAGTTCAGATGTTATGGTTTTTGGTTAATTATTATGATATAATATTATATAAGGTAGGACAGCCTCCGACTGTGGACACGATTCGTTACTGGTTCTATTTTCACATAAAGGAGTGTTTGTACATTTTATATAGCTTCACGCTGTATCCCGCACATGATAGGATAGGCTGAGGAAATGTAGGAACCGTGTAGTGTTATGTTGTGTTGTGTTAAGACACTCTATTTCCCATTTTTCGTCGAATTCTGCAGGCATTGCGTGCTGAGTGACGGAAATTTGCCTGTGTCTCTTTACAAAAGCGAGGAAATAAAAACATTAAATATTTCGTTTCCTCGAGTGGGAATCGAACCCAACACGTTACTGGCACTTTTACAACGTAACTACCTTCCTATCTTTTTTCACAAAACGTAACTACCTTCCTTTTTTTTCTCAAAACGTAACTACCGTCCTATCTTTTTTCCTTTTATCTATCTAGAAATGGATTCTGTTGTTTAGAAAGTGTTTGTTTTCTATGCCGCGTAATTTTCACAATATTTTAAGCGCAGTATATTATTATTAGTTTCTCGTTTGGTTACGTTCACGTGGTCAAATAGCAATAACAAAAACTTGTGTACGGCAGATGAGTCCAAGTGACTTCCTCTGACTGACTTTTGAAGTGACTTCTATCGATAAATGGATTATCCAACACAAAAAATCAGATAACGAGGCAAAGCGCGGCGTTGAGTTCCGCCACTGTGACTGTGAGTGCCTAAACCTGCTTCAAAGATTCTCTCTGTCTGCCCTGCTATGTGCTAGATAAAGTGATAAGCTAAAGAAAATGAAATAAATTAGTTTGGTGCAGTAGTTCATGTGATATTTTTTATGGAAAAGACAAGGCAAATGAGCATACGAGTCACCTGATCACCGCCGCTCTGTGCAACACCAGAAGTATGAAAGGTGCGTTGCCGGCCTTTGAGATGGAGATAGACGAGCTTTTTGAAGGTACCGAGGTCGTATCGACCTGGAAACACTGTCGGAGATAGGCCATTTTACAGTTGCTTGGCGCGTGGAAGGAAGTTCCTATGAAACCGCACAGTAATGGAATGCCACGTATCCAGATAGTGAGAAAGAGAACGCACAGCGAGGAGACGTCTCTACGCAAACCCAAAGTTGAAACTTTTGGCTTTCAACCTGAGATTGGAGTGGTTTACCAAACGTATCTACTATCTTTAAGATATTCTAATTAGATATATAAATTAGGATTTCTTAAAAATGATGAACTTTTTATAGTAAGAATTTATATTGAATAATCTATGTGTGATTAGTTTGGGCTTAATTCAAAGTTAACTATAACGAATAGACAATTACTTTGCGGGACAATCCAATTACAGTCCCCGGTTTCTTGTGAAACATAAATTTTTCAGCGCACAATTTGGTACAATGCTATCTAAATTTATTTATATAAATAATAGATATATGTAATATATTCTTATTTTTATGTATATTTGAGAATCCAATTAAAAAGTAGTCTATGACAATCGAAGGAATTAATCATTTAATTTCCTCGCTGTGGTAATAAGGCATAACGCGGTTGAGTTCCTCATTACTCATCACACATTATCTCCAAAATTAGGCGGTACATGGAAAACGAAGTGTCTTAACTCTCTAAACTCTAAATTCTCTGTTTTAGGTACATGCTCTGTTACCGCGGGATCCAAAAATGTCATTTAAATAATATGCAAATAAAATATATTTTTTATTATAATTACAATTTTAAAAACTACAATTACAACAAAAGTAGGTGAAAAAAATACTGTAACTAAAAATTCTTTAAAACATCTTATATAATTCACAAAAGTGATATCAAAGTGCCTACAATTGGAAAGTTATCATTTCATCACGATAAGATAACATTTGTTTCCATCGAATACTTAACTTCCTTTAACCCTTTTAGTTTCCGTAAATAAATATATCGATACTGTTGACCGTAGTCGTATTTACTAGTATTTCTTTGGTTCACATTTTAAATTAAGGGGTAGATAGAGGAAACCTAGTGTAGAGACACTCCGTTCATTATGCATCGCACAATTCGAGACATTACATGTTGAGTGGCGGCTTTATTTGTATTCGATGTTTTTTTCCTAAAAATACATTTTACAAGTAAAAGCAGGTAGAAAGAACACAGTGGTAAGACACTCTGTTCTCATATTTCCAGTTAATTTTGAGACATCGGCTGTTGCTATCCAACTATCGATGTATGAAAAATATATTGTTTGACTTTAGTTCATAGGCCTTTAAACCATGTCGTTTATTAGAATAAATCTATCAATTAATGTTTATCTATAATATATTAATCTATATCTATCTATCGGAGGTCAGTCGTGGCGCAGGGGCACAATGTGTGTCTGTAAAATCGGCTGGTTGTGGGTTCAATCCCCACTCAAGGAAATGAAAAAAAAATCAGCTTCACGCTGTATTCCGCACACAACAGGTTAAGCAGAGGGGATGTAGTGTTACGACACTTCGCTCCCCGCTTTCCGCCGAATCGTCAAGATTTCCTCGAGTGAAGAGGAAATCTTGACGATTCGGCGGAAAGCGCTGCGCTCTGGTGTCGAGGAAAACTCGGAGTTGAGTTCCGCCGCTCAACACGCAATGCATCCAGTACTCGGCGGAAAGTGGGAAACGGAATGTCTTAATTTTAGGTTTCCTCTCGCTCTACTCTCATGCTGAGTGCCGGATACAGGATGCAGCTTATTTAATTTTATTAATTAATCAATACCGATGCTATACATTAATTCAGCTTATAAATTGCTTATGCAGAATTTTTTCTATTATATATAAAACAAAGCACTCCTTTGACTGTTTTTCTCCCGAATTTGGGACATTGCGAGACACGGAGTGATATAGAAATGCAACAAAGATATATTTTAATTCAAAATTCTCTACAAATAACTACATATACTCAGAAACTTTATGATTGCTTCGAGTAAAAAGTTCGCCTTTTACGGCTTTCTCTTTTGTTTTATTTTATGTTATATAAAGAATATTCTATTTAATATTTGATTCTACTTATAAATCAACTCAGTTTCAGTTTTGCTTTTACCAGTTTATAAATTTCATAATTATACACAGTTATAGTTATTTTGTATTTCGTCACTCAACATGTATAATATCTCTAAAATTATTTAGAAAGTGGGGAAAAGAATGTCTTACCACTAGGTTCCCAGGTTCCCTCTGCTTACCTTGTCACGTGCGGGATATAGTATGAAATAAAAAAATCTATTTGCATACTAAGTTCATGGTAAGTTTTTATATGCAGAAAGCATTTGCAAATATCTAAAACTTTAACTTTAGAGAAGAAAACTTTAAATATTGCCTAAGTAGAAAATGAAAAAAAAAATAAACTTGCCATAAAATGTTGTAATTTAGATTTAAAATAAGTGTTTAAGAAAATAACAATAAGTATTTCAACTGCATATTTCGAATTTTTGCCATCGAAAAGGCAATTCTGAACGACTCTTTCATGCCAGGCCCACGCCGCTATTGAGTGCTTCACGTTAAAATGTTTTTCAGGCCTCCGACGAAATTTTAATACAAAATTATTATGTTTTAACAAATGATTTTAATATGGTACCGAAATTACTTTTTAAAGTAGTGAAAAAAAATAATATAATTTTTTTCTTTTTTCATATTTTGACCCTTAAGTAAACATCTATTTTGATTTAGAGAAGGTTAGCATTTCTAAGGTAGTCTACATTGTAGATTCTTATTTGAAAATTCTTTAGTAGTTAAGTTGCATACGACTGTATACTGTCCTAATATTGATATTTCTTAAGCTTGATAAATTTTTATTGTAAAGGCAACGGGTGTTAGTTCGATTCCCACCAGAGGGTATGAATTGTTATTCATTTTCTCGTTCTTGTCCCCGCAATATCATGATAATTGGGCGGTGCATAGGGAATGTAGTATTTTATGACTAGGTTCCCTCTGAATAAGCTATGCGAAAAAAAAGCATACAGAAATTAAGTACTTAGCAGAGTAGGCAGAGGGAACCTAGAAACCTAATATTAAGACACTCCGTCTCCATAAAGACACTTCGTTCCCCACTTTTCACCGAATTCTAGAAGCATTGCGTGCTGAGTGGCGGAACTTATTATAATATTTAATTTCCTCGAGTGGGAATCGAACCCACAACCTGTCGCATTTACAATCGCACGTTTGTGCCCCTGCGCCATAACTCACTATTGGCTTCAATACTTTGATTCTGTGAAATTTTGATTTGTAGCTTTTAAACACGAACATCAAGAATTTCTTCATTTTCTCTAATATCTTTAAATTGTAAACAGCCTTGACCAATTAACTTTTAATTGTAATTTTTAATATAACGCCATTTATAATTTGAATATTTGATTACGTTTTAATCGTTTAACACCAGTTATGAAAATGTTAGGTAATAAGTGTCATTTTACTTCTAAGTGTAAATAACAAATGAGTTTCGTCACCTGTTAAGTGTAATTTATAATCGTAGGTTTAAATAAGAACATGATTCATATTTTTATTATTCATTATTGGGTGCGCGCAGCTTCGCCCGCTTATTTGCACCCTTAGGGGTGAATTCTAAAAAAACCACGAAACACGTGTTCAATTAAATATTTTTAACAGTTTGAATTTAGATGTTTATAAAAATCGGTGGCGATTTAAAGACTTTTCCATATAAACTTTCAACCCCTTATTTGAACCCTAAGGGAATGAATTCTAAAAAACCCTGAACACGTATTCAATGAAATATTTTTAAGTCTGAATTTCAAATTTTATAAAAATCGGTGCCGATTTAAAAAAAAAATCCATACAAACTTTCTACCCCTATTTCAATCCTTTAGGGTTAAAATTTTTCAAAATCCCTTAGTGGATGTCTAGATTATGAAAATAAACATGTCCAAATTTCACGTTTCTACGCACAGCGGTTACGGCTGTGCGTGCGTCTTACCTCAGTCAGTCAGGTACATGTCCCTTTATATATATATAGATGAGTGCCAGTGTGGCGTATAGACACAAGCGTATGACAGTAAACGCGACGGTTGTAGGTTCGATTCCCACTCGGGGGAATGAATTATTATTTATTAATATTTTCATTTTTTCGTTTTGGCACCAAGGCGATAAGCTCGGCGTTAAGTTCCGCCACTCAACACGCAAGGCCTCAAAAAATTCGTCGGAAAGGAGTGTCTTAACCAGTGGCGTAGCTAGGGTATTTGCTGCCTGGTGCAGCTTAGGACTTGATGCCCTTTAAAATGGTCAAAATAATTTCAGATTTCAAAACACAGTAGAAATAATAATAAAAAATTATATATATACTCTACTGTTTAAATTACATTTTTTTAATTTTAATTTAAACACAGTAGAGTATATATATAATTTTTTATTGCTTCAAAACTATAATAACTATGCCGAGTGATCCCGGCCTAGAATAGGATCATCCTGGTACTGGTGGCGTCGCAGGAGGCGACTAAAGTACGTGTGGTAAAGTCACGTCGCCAGCAATGACAACACGCATGGGCAGACTCGACCAGATCATTACCATCCCCGGCATTTAAAACCGGCGTTAAGTAGTGGCCTTATGCTACTGCATTTCGCATCAGGTAATGCCGGGCTCCGGAGCCCAATCCCCACCCCTCCCTGGAATATGATAGCGGCACTTAAAGAGAAACTACCCCAGGAGAGTACCAGCACCTCCGGTGCTGGAGAATCCCTTACCCTGAGTCTCCAAACTCAGGCCGCCCTTTGAAATCTGGAGAGGGCACAGTTCCGCGCTATAGACAGGGCAAACGAGACGTACGCTCCACGGCAACCCCTACCACGCTCAACGTGGACTTTTGAAATATCAGTGGTCTACATTCCAACCTAAATGCCGTCCACCACCATCTCGAGACGGCACGGCCGGCCTTGTTATTCCTGACGGAGGCTCAAATTGCCCGACCGAGCGACACAGCCTATCTTCAATACCCCGGCTACAAAATAGAACATAACTTTATGCCTCATGCCGGGGTCGCTGTGTTCGTAAGGGAGGACTTAAGTTTCCGTCATCTTACCCATTTTGAAGGTCGGGACCTGTCTACTATCTGGCTCCGTTTTGACTCGGACGATCGTACCCGAGTCTACGCATGCCTTTACAGGCCCCACAGTGGTAATGCAGAAACGGATCGGCTCATTCAATCGGCTATTGACGATATGCTCCCACAGATCCCCTCCGCTGAGGTCGTGATACTTGGCGATTTTAATGCGCACAATGCCAGTTGGCTTGGATCACGCACCACCGACAACGCGAGGAGGGCTGCATTTTACCTTGCTATGGCGAACGGATTGTCCCAATTGGTTGAGTCGCCTACGCGACTCCCGGACGTGGACAACCACAATGCCTCTTTATTGGACCTTCTGCTGACTTCACATCCGGAACAGTACCAGGTTGTCGTCGATGCCCCTTTGAACCTATATAGGGCCCAGGTTCGGCATCATATGGAGTACTGTTCTCATCGCTGGGCTGGTGCACCTCAGTATCAGCTTGAACCATTTGATCGCATACAACGTAGAAACATTCGAATCATAGGGGACCCAATGATCTGTGAAAGGCTTGATACTTTGGCTTTGCTTAGAGACGTCTCCTCGCTGTGCGTTCTCTACCGCATTTATCATAGGGAGTGTTTTGAAGAACTATTTGACCTGTTACTTACCGCCGAATTTTCTAACCGCACAGTACGTCATAAGCTAAAATATTATCCACACCACCTGGATTCGTGGCAATCCACTACTCTGCGGTTTAGTAGGAACTTCCTTCCACGCGCCACGGAACTGTGGAATGGCCTACCAGCGGCAGTGTTTCCAGGTCAATACGACATGGGTACCTTCAAAAAGCGCGTCTATCTCCACCTTAAAGGCCGGCAACGCACCTGTAGCTCCTCTGGTGTTGCACGGGGTCGTGGGCGGCGGTAATCACTTACCATCAGGTGGCCCGAACGCTCGTTTGCCTTGTCCTTTTCCATAAAAAAAAATTACTATATATAAATTATAACATTAGATTTTGGTAAAAAATATTGCAAAAATTTAAAAACGGACCATAAGCATTTTTTGACTAGCAAAGTTATTAATCACATTTTCAAATCGACTAATTCATGATTGACATGATAGTGAGATTGTATTTTTCATTTTCATTCTCTCATTTTTCTTTTACATTTGAAAAAAATTATCGTAGACTTTGATGCCCCTTTCCTTTTGATGCCCGGTGCGGCTGCACCGCTCGCACCACCCCAGCTACGCCACTGGTCTTAACACTAGGTTCCCTCTGTCTACCTTGCTATATGTAGGATACGACGTGAGGCTGATTTTTTTTAATTTAAAATTTGCAGCGATTAATTTAGTGCACTAAAACAAAAAGAAATATATTAATACAAGAATCTTCAAGCGATTTTCGTTAGACATTTTTTTTACAAACATAAAGTAATAAATAACCTTCTTTTCTTCTGCATCACGCTCAGATACATTGTTCGGACAAAAATCCATAATTATAAAAATGATTGTTTGTTTTAATAAAACTGAGGACATTTTTATACTTTGAAACTGACACTTGACACTTTTGACACTTTTGGTGGCATTATTTATAAAGTTACAAGTACGATCCGATTAGATATAACTTATAGATGGATACGTTATTTACCGATAGCATTAGTATAGATTTTTGTTATTTATAGTATATTTACATAGATTCCACATATAATTGGCGTTGAGTTTCGCCACTGAAAGGATATTGCCTTGAAAATTGGAAATCAATTATTTTTTTTATATTTTTAACCAAGTTGAAGTCGATTTAATATTTTTTTTATTATATTTTATCGAGGCAAAGCATCAATCCTATCACTTAACACATAATGCCTCCAAAATTCGGCGGAAAGTGGGGAACGGAAGTGCCTTAATGAGAACAGAGAACAGAGTGTCTTAACATTAGGTTCCCAGGTTTCCTGGGCCTACAAAGCATTTGAATTCATTTCTAATCAAAAGTAAGTAAGGTTATGAGTATTATGCGTCATACGAGCTTAAAATGATTGTACAAATTGAATTTTAAAAGAAAGAGAAAGTTCGAACATTTGAAGCCAACCAACAGGTGGCGAGTTTTTACTATAAAAATTAGAGAATTGATGTCTAAGTAATTTAACTCGGTCTTACAATAAGACAATCGCAATGTATTGAAAATTTAAAAATATTAAATTGAAAATTAAGACAGTAAAATATTATAATCTGATTTTTATTTCAGAACTATTTTATTAAATTATCTAAATTTATATTTCCATTTCTTCGCTCTGGTGTCAAGGTTAAGCGCGGCGTTGAGTTCTGCCACTCAACACGCAATGCCTACAAAATTTGGCAGAAAGTGGGGAACGGAGTGTCTTAACACTAGGTTCCCTCTGCCTACCCTGCTGTGTGCGGGATACAGCGTGAAACTAATTTAATTTTTTTTTTTACTATTTTATATTTGAGGCCAGTCGTGGCGCAGGGACACTAATATTTATTTAAATGTATATCTTCATTTTTGCGCTCTGGTGTCCGCCACTCAACGCGCAATGCCTCTAGAATTCGGCGGAAAATGGGTAATGGAGTGTTGTAACAATAGGTTCCCTCTGCCTACCCTACTGTTTGCGGAATACAGCGTGAACCTAATTTAACTATTTTATACTTTAACATTATTTTAATTATTTTCAGGAATCAGTATTTCCGGGATTTGTTATCCTATTATTAGTACAAACATTACGTTGATTATTATTTATTTTTTTAAATGTAGATTATATTGACTTTTTGCTTGTATTTCTATTAAAATTTCGTATACATAATATATAAAGTTTACAATAAATTTTTGTATCATGCCCTTTGTCGGATCGTTAAACTTTTATTTTCTTTTCGATTCTATATAGAAAAAAAATTACTTGATATTGGTTTTGAATACATTGTTATTATAAAAGTGGAAACCAATTATATGCATATGTAAAGGACCACTCTGATCTTTGCCCTTTTCTAAAACGAAAATATAATGTAAGAACAATTATTTGATTACCTTAACCCTTATTTTTGAAAAGATAAATTATTTAAGGTAAATAAATTTCTTATTAAATGGGATGGTGGGTTCTGATGTTATCCTATAGACTATTGATAATAAATACTGTACTTTTTTAGATAAAAAATTAAAGCAGAAGTAAGAAAGTGTTTATCTTTTCTAAATGTGGAATAACACTTTAAAATTGTCCCAGTGCTGTCTTCGGAGACCTATACCCAACAGTAAGTTAATAATGATTGAGTAAGAGAGAAAGATCAATTTTGAGGAAGTCGAGTTCCTTAGGTACATTTAACTTTGAAATGGGGGCTCAGTTAAAAGGGCCCACTCTTTTATATATTCGAGGCAATCGTGATTTTGAAGGTAGTATAACATTTTTTTCATGGAGTTAATCTATCTATATATATAAAAGGACTTGTGCTGACTGACTGAGGTAAGACGCACGCAGAGCCGTAACCGCTGATGGTAGAAATATGAAATTTGGGCAGATGTTTATTTTCATATTCTGGACATCCACTAAGAAGGGAATTTGAAAAATTTTAACCCTAAAGGGAGGAAATAGGGGTTGAAAGTTTGTATGGATTTTTTTTAAATCGGCACCTATTTTTATAAAATTTGAAATTCAGACTCTTAAAAACATTTCATTGAACACGTGTTTCACGGTTTTTTAGAATTCACCCCCTAAGGGTACAAATAAGGGGTTGAAAGTTTGTATGGAAAAATCTTTAAATCGCCACCAATTTTTATAAAAAATTAAAATCAGACTGTTAAAAATATTTTAATGAACACGTGTTTCGTGGTTTTTTTAGAATTATGATTGGTGTATTTATATGTAATAGTTATTACATATAAATACACCAATCATAGGACTTATTTTGTTCCTGTTTCTAATATAATTTTACGTTTTATGTATGTATTTTGTAAATTAAAACTAATGCTGTAATGAGATTTTATTGCTTTTCTAGTGTCCGTCCTCATCTTTAATTTAAATTACTTTAATTTACAGCATGAAGGCAAAGAAAACTTAATAACAAGAAACTCCATTCTGCACTTTCGAGTGAAAATTCAAGACTCACTGTGTAAAAATAAAAACAGTTTAAATATAATAATTATTTACATAAGTGGAGATCACAAAAAATCAAACGCTGAGAGCGTTTGTTTATTTATCGCTTAGTTTAGCTGGATTGTATGTAAGTCACACCGAAAATAAAATATTACTTTAATAATAATAACAATGTAAATCGATACTTTTTTCCACTTTTTCTTTCTATCATACGAAATTATGAATTAACATAGTAAAAAACAGATTTAACGGTTTACTATATAATATAACATTTTGATTACCGCTGTTTTTTGTGGAAACGGGCAAGTCGAATTAATTACACGAACGTAGGAAAACGTCACAGTTTTAGAAGGAAATTGTTTCTATAAAGAGCTCATTACTAGTTCTGAATCATTTTCACGTTAACTGTGGTGTTGTTAGTAACTGTAACTTTTTAAATTAGAATTTTCTGTCGTTTTATTTGTATATGCTTTGTGTTCTTTAGTGATATTTTAGAGTTTTCACGTTTTTTCAATATTATTTTGTATGTTTTTAATAATAAAAATCTATTTAGATAATTAAATTCACTGAAATTATTTTTTTTAATAAATTAATTTGACTATATAATTATCAAAATACCGCCAAAATTTAAACATCGAACTTACAAATTTTCCAGCCACTGTTAAATTTGGAAACAGATATATGGATACATAATTTTATTTTGTTAATAACTAAAATAAAAACAACGATTTAAAATTAATGCCAAATTAATACTTCAAATTTTTTAATGTGTAAATAATTAAAATTACACAATTTTATTTTAAGATTTTATATATATACATATTTTTTTATAATATACTATCAACTTGCACTCATAAAAAAAACTTATTAAAAAAGTTATTTAAACTTACCCGCCAGTATCGCGAGCAGGGCGGCTGTGGGGCTCATCGTGGCGTCGGGACTGAAGTGCCGCGTCGAGGCCGCGAGCCCGCCTTATAGCCGCCCTACGCCTCCGTTTTGCAGTTAAGCCCGTTTATCCTTTATCATTTGTAAAATATGTTGTGTTAATATTTTATAAATTTTGTGTTCATTTATTTAATTTATATAATTTATGTAAGAAATAAATGTGTAATATATATAATTATTTTTTAAATATATATGTCAAGTACCCTTAAGGTTTCCTTTTGCATTTAAGCTCATAGTTCTTTAACATTTGTGTTCTTGCGTTAATATCTAATAAAAAAAATTAGAAAAAAATTAGCTTCACGCTGTATCCCGCACACAGCAGGGTAGGCAGAGGGAACCTAGAGTTAAGACACTCCGTTCCCCACTTTCTGCCGAATTCTGGAGGCATTGCGTGTTGAGTGGCAGAACTCAACGCCGCGCTTAACCTCGACACCAGAGCGAAGAAATGGAAATATAAATTTAAGTAAATATTTCATCTCCTCGAGTGGGGATCGAACCCACAACCAGTCGGTTTTGCAGTCACACCTCGTGGCACTGCGCCACGACCGGCCACGGTTAATATTTAATAATTTTAAATTTCTAGACTTAGACTATAATTTATATATTTTTTATGAAAATTAAATAAGTAAAATTAATTTAATTATATTTTAGCAGTTTTTTTTAATGTTTTAATTTTAAAAAATCTATTGATCTTTGAGTTCATATAGTATTTACAAAAAAAAAATAACAGCCATCTGTCAAAAATAGATTGTCATGTACAACATTAAGGCATATGTACATAATATGTGTTTGAAAATTTTAAAAATATTTTTATTCTACACCGAACCTTATATTTTGATAGGCGATCTGTGTTTTATTGCAAAATTTTATGAAATTGTTTTATGCATCCTATTTTAATATCTATTTTATTTTATACGTGCTACGTTTTTACCCGACTTCTGCAAAATCCAAAAAGAGAGTTATGTTTTTGGTATATATACATATATGTATCTTTGTTTGTTAAACCTTTGTTAAACCAGTGAACCGATTTTGATAAATGGTACCTCGTTGGACTTATCTCGATGACGCGAGTATATTAATTTAGCTTATGCATTGGTTTTTGACTGGCCAGTCTTGGTGCAGGGGCACAAAGTGTGACTGTAAAACCGACTGGTTGTGGGTTCGATCCCTACTTGAGGAGATCAAATATTTATTCAAATTTATATTTCCATTTCTTCGCTCTGGTCTCAAAGCAAAGCACGGCATTGTGTTCTGCCACTCAATACGCAATGCCTTCAGAATTCGGCAGAAAGTGGGGAACGGAGTGTCTTAATTCTAGGTTCCCTCTGCCTACCCTGCTGTGTGCAGCATACAGCGTGAATCTAATTTATTTATTTTATTTTGATTGGTTTTTTATATTGTTTAGAATTCACTTGTTATTTTTAAATCGCCTGTATGTTAATTATTCGATTTTTCTTTTTGTTCAATATATATTTTTATAATAGGCCTATGTACATATTTTAGCAAATATTTCTTATATCAAAAATAGAAACATATTAGTAATATTTATTATATTTGGGTATAGAAGTTAAAAACGCATTTTTTTTACTTTACGCTATAGTGCACACATAGCTGGGTAAGCAGAGACCGAGTGCTAAGACACTCCGTTTCCATTAAGACACTTCCGGTCCGCATTTTCTGTAGTGGATTTTGGTGGCTTTGCGTGTTGAGTGACGGAACTCATTACCTTAAGAGCATAGCGCTTTTATTTTTTCTAGTTTTTTTGATTTAGGAAGTTATGAGTAAAATACCACCGAGATCTAAACATATTGTACATTTGAAGCTTGTAACTTTAATTTTTTCCTTGTTTTTCGTACGTCGATATCAAAAGTCAATCCAATCACAGTTGTTGTTGTATACACCTTCGTACAATTAAAACTTTATGTGTTACACATTTGTTCAAAGGTTTTTACAAATTATTATATTTCATATTGTTGCTGTGTGCATTTTCCCATTTTCTCCTCTTAAATCGCAGACGTCATGGCGCAGTGTCACAAACGTGCTGCTGTAAGCGCGATGGCTGTAGCTTGGGTTCCCACTCAGGAGACAGAAATATTTAATATTTTCATTTTGGTTCATCTTCGTTCTGGTGACGAAGCAAAGCCCGGCGTTGAGTTCCAATACCCGACTCGTAATGTCTCGGGAATTCGGCGAAAAGTGGTAAACCGGAGTGTTTTAATCGAAACGGAGCTTAAAAATTAGGTTCCCAGGTTCACTCACTTTGCACTGGTATGTGAGTGATACAGCGTGAAACGTGCGTGATACACGTGAAACTAAATAAGTTTGAAATATTGAAAATACATTATTATAATTTTAAGTATAAAGTGGAGAACGGACTATATTACATTTATTAACTAGGATCTCTCTGCCTCCCTACCTATATACAAGTCAGCTTGTAGTCCCAAGAAGTATTCCGCATTTAAGAAAACATTGGGAAGAAATATGGTGTTAAGACACTTCGTTCTTTCGGTTTCTTTTTCACTGGCACTTGAAACCCTGCGGGAGTGGTAGAATACATCACCGCGCTTTTTCCTGTGACTAGAGCAAAGAATACAAATTATTGATTCCCTTGAATGGCAATATAATCCATAACTATTGCCTTTACAGTTACACGCTGTGCCGTACTGTGTGGTACGAAAATTCGGTGGCAGGTAACAGGTCAAAGAGTTCCCCAGAACACTCCCCATGTTAAATGCGGTAGAGAACGCACAGCGAGGAGACATCTCTACGCAAAGCCAAAGTGTCAAACCTTTCACAGATCATTGGGTCCCCAATGATTCGAACGGCTCTACGTTGTATGCATGTGCGATCAAATAGTTCAAGCGATACTGAGGAGCACAAGCCCAGAGGTTATGATTTCAATTGATATTTAAATAATGATTATTTTTATTTCTTTATTCTGGTAACGAGGTAAAGCGCGGCGTTGAATTCTGCTACTCAATACGCTATGTCTTGAATATTGAGCACTGCTTGGGGAACGGAGAATCTTAACAGTAGGTTCTTTCTGCATTCCCTGCTGTATTTGGGAAACAGCGTGAAGCTCATTTACATACAATAGACGACTCTATAGGAAATGCAAAAGAAATCGAGATAATTAACAGATTAACTGTATTATATAAGAAAATGCAACAACGCACTAACCTCTTACAATAAATATTTTTTCGCTTTAAATGTATTGAAAAACTAATAACATTTCTAATTAAAAACCCGCTTTCGCAGTTAAGTTTCATTTTAAAAAAGAAAAATGTTTTTTAATAACGTTGAACTTAGATGTGGAAATTTAGATATGACTATTATATAGTTATAGTATGAGGAAACTATAGTTCTTAATTTTATAGTAGTTTAGTATAAAACAAAAAAGTAGAGTTTTTCTCATACTCGTTGGCACAATGTTAATTGCTAACTATTGTTTGGTTGTGGAAGTATAATACATTTTAAAAATCTAAATCAATTTTGATATTTGACCACGAAATATGCAATTGCAATATAGATGTTTTGTATGTAAATATTATTAAGTATTACGAACAAAAGACTCACCTTTTAAAATTAAAATAAAAATACTCGAACAGATTTGTTCAAAGCTAAAGTACAGCCTCTCTCTTGAAAAATATCCTCGATTCGCCCATGTTTCTATATTGATTGCCCAAGATCGACAAAAGTAGAGATTGATGGACATTGGTAGAGACTATGTCCATAGCCTGGATTACTTTTGTTTGTGAATATGAGTAACATTTGTATACAATTTTGCTAAACCATGTGAAAATATAATTTTACGTTTCAATAAAATTTCTATTTCTGAAGCCAGTCGTGGCACAAAGTGTGACTGTAAAAGCGGTTGGTTGTGAGTCCGATTCGCACTCAAGGAAATGAAATATTTACTTAAATTTATATTTTCAATTCTTTGCTCTGGTGTCTAGGCAAAGCGCGGCGTAGAGTTCCGCCACTCAACACGCAATGCCTCCAGAAATCCGGCGAAAAGTGGGAAGCAGAGTGTATAACACTAAGTTCCATCTGCCTATCCTGCTGTGCGAAGGATACAGCTTGAAGCTGATTTTTTTAAATAAAATTTCTAATTAAATTTCTTTACATTTACAATTTTTTGATGAATAAATTTAACTTGAAATTATGATGAAAACTAATACTTACTCGCATATCGTGTGTAAAGTACAAAACATAAGTAATCCAGAAACACTCATCATAAAACATTATTAAATTTATTATTCAAAGAATATGTGTTGATTTACGTGTCCAATATCGCCCACAGCATCTGTTAAACAGGACAAGGCTTTATTTATGACTAATAATAGTAATTTTTCCATAAGTGAAATATGGCGGGTGGTGGGAATGTTATTAATGAATTCTTTAAAACAATGTGATTTTCTCAGTTTTTATTGGTGTGTAATTTAATGTGAATTGAATTTTATGTGTAAACGTATGGGCCTTGCATATATGTGGCTATTGTAGTGCAGAGGGGTTGAGTAGGAATAAGCGGAATGGTTATTGGATCAAACATATGTATATTTTTGCTAATTATATTCTGTCACGCCACCTGTCAAGCAGCGAGACATCTAGAATGTAAATAAGAATTTGAAAAGCCACAATCAAATACCCAATCGCTAGGGTTAAAGCATAAAGTTAAGTTAAGTTACGATCTTAGATTTATAAAACAACTACATATTTCAGTTTTGAATATATTTATTTAATTACATTTATAATATGTTACTTACTTTGCTTCACGCAGCGGGATAGTCAGAGAGAACGGAGTGCCAAGCCCACACGGTCTCTACATGTAGAGACTTCGCCGAATTCCTTCAAAAGTTCTTCATCTCCTCTTACATTTTATGTAGCTATTTGTAGCTCCTTCCTCCGCTTCTCGCCGTTCCGGACATGGCATGCTGGGTGGCGGTCCCCAACGTAGCACTCGTCGCCACTTGACACATCAGCGGGAACACACTGGTGAAGGTCACCTGTGGGCACGGGGGAACGCGTTGCAGCCATCCTAGGTGCTGGGACGGGGTCGCTGCGGGCAAGCCTTCCATCGTGGATCCCCTACTACTACTAAGTTAAATTTAATTAATCAATTTAATACTTTTGAATACGAAGAAAAGATTAAAACTTTTTACTTATAAGAACAAATTGCTCTGAGTAAATTAAATCAGTACTTACATATAAATAATAGAGATATTCGTCTGTCATTACAATAATTTTTTTACAATAATTGTTTATGTTCTGCCAATGCCTGTTTTTTTTCTAATCTCACGGTATATTCTGCATATAGCAGAGTAGGCAAAGTTCCTCACTTTCCGCTCAATTTTAGAGACGCTGCGCGTTAAGAGGCGGAACTCAACACCTCACTTTGTCCTGATATCAGAGCGAGGAAATCAAAATAATTCAATCCCTCTAACGAAAGTCGATCCCAGTTTCAACTTGAGTAAACTTTTAGGGATCAACATATAAAAAAGAATTAGATGCTGCCGTGGTATATGTGACTGTAACGCGACGGTTGTAGGTTCAATTCCCACTTGAAGGAAAGAATGATATATTAGAGAGTAAAAATGAAAATATTATTATAATAAATTAAATAATATTTTCATTTTTACGCTCTGGCAACAAGGCAAAAGCCCGGCGTTTAGTTCCGCCACTCAATACGCAATGCCCCGAAAAAATCGGCGGAAAGTGAGGAACGGAGTGTCTTAACATTAGGTTCCCTCTGCCTACCCTGCTGCATGCGGGATACAGCGTGCAGCTGTTTTATTTATTTTTTTTATTTAACAGATATTCAAAAAAAGTCTTACATAAACAAACAAAACATTCTAGCGTATTAAACTAAACAATACCACACCGCGACTGTGAAATCTCGATACAATTGGTTACAAATTTCCTCATTAGCATTCCGTCTGGAGACGGCTTTCGCAAGGCTTCGATATACAAACGTTATAATCCTATAAATAAATGGCTGTAAATTCGGGAAATATGTAAAAATAGAACGTACACAACTACAACTTTTATAAATGGTTAATATTTTTCGACAATGTGCAGCGTTAAGTTTCGCTTTCGTCACACTTTACGCATTTTCTCCAATTGCGAACTCAGTCATACTCTTTTACCTGCGAGAAGACTGTCGATAGACGGAGACATGGGGAGTGTAAAAATATACGAGGCGAAAGAGGTATGCAGAGGTCGTAGCGTATGGTGTTCCGCTCTCTCTAGGGATGAACCGTGAAGATAACAAAACACTAACCAACACTCACAACATATAAATAATTTCTCTTTTACTTCTCAAAAGAATACATTTTTTAGGAAATATAAGATAAAAATAGAAAACATACGTCATAGTATAATCGTAAATCTTGACAATGAGATTTATAAAACCGAGTTTATTCAGCCTAAAGGTTAAAAGTTAAGATAATATACTTATAGTAACCGTAATTACGATATTGCTTACCCAAGGCCCTCTAAGGGCGATCGTCGCGTAAATAATCTCATAGGATTTAGCCAATCATTCTGTCGATGTGATGAGGAGTGGGAGTTGCCTTCAAAGCCTATACTAGGTTTTTACTATATAATATTTTAGAGCTGATTATGATAAAAATATACTTTTTGGATCTTTTTGATATTTATATACGATGGGTTGCCCTTTTGATATAAAAAATGTCATTTTTTGCTCATACGTTATGGTTAGTTATGGAAGTTACAAAGTGATGTTATATATTAAGTTTGTAATTTGGTTCTTTCAAAATTATATTTTTAATATATTTTAAAATTATGTAAATGATATCAATCTGGGTAAACGGTAGTTATGAGTACAAATACTTATATATATATANATATATATATATATTTGTTTCATAGGCCCCTTTTTTACTCCACAAAATGAAATATAACATTATATTAAGGCATACAACTGTACATTAATACTTAGGACTTAAAGAAGCTAAAATCATCAAAATATATCACCGATGTACATAGAAATAATAAGGTCGTTTTAACATGCCCTCCATAATAATTTGTTGCTGCAACAATTCGAAGTCGTACAAAAGTACCATACAGTACTTGATATGATAATAATATTTCAAGTATTTTCGTATAATATACATTGATGTTACGTTACATAAATACAGCGTGAAGCGTGACTTCACACTGTATCCCGCACACAGCAGTGGGAGGTAGGACGGTAGGGAGTGTTAAGACACTCTGTTCCCTATTTTCTGCCGAATTTTGAAGGCATTGCGCGTTGAGTGGCGGAACTCAATGCCACGCTTTGCCTCGACACCAGAGCAAAGAAATGGAAATATATATTTAAATAAATATTTCATTTCCTCGAGTGTGAATCGAACCAACAACCAGTCGGTTTTACAGTCACACTTTGTGCCCCTGCGCCGCGACTGGACTTGGCCTTACGTCACACACTGTCTACAATATCCATATAGTTATAATATGTAAAAGTATCCATAAATGTCGTTCGTTCTATATCCTTTCCTTTCATCGTCGGCCGCATCATGCACGCTGCATGCTCCTGTAACACGTTCAGTCGTCAGAATCTCGTTTATATCGATATAACGGCCCGGACTTGGCTTTGCTGATGTTCCAGTCTTCTATACTCTATAGGGACAATTCTTTTATCAAAGTTTATTTTAGCTGCGTAATAGTTAAATAATTTGGTTTTGAGCCATTTAATTCTTTGCTTTTCACTCAATTTGGGGACGTCACGTGTTCAACGATGGAGCAGTCCATCTATTGTTGAACATATATACATATACATGAACTGCATAATAAAATAATTAACAGAATGTAAAAAATATTTAATAAATTGCATTTTCTCTCGCGAAACGATAATTCTAAGAATTTTTACAAATTTCCCCTACCCGAAGATAGTAATATCTTCGGGTAGCGGAAATTTGTAAAAATCTCTTTACGGAAATGCTACCAACAATATAAGTTGTAACAAATATATAAAAATTTCGATGTAGCTCGATGAGAACGTATGAAAAAAAAATTCGAGTTCGAGTCCCGCTACGTTCAAATTTTTATACGTTTTCTAAATAAGTATTTTTCTTTCTTAAGTGTGGAATAATACTATAAAAATGTTAAAAATATGGTTCTTTTACTTAATATTTTATTTATCTCTCTTTTTTCTTACTCTTTACGGATGGGAAAATAAATAAAACTTTGAAAATGAATATACTATAATAAGTATATATATACTTTCATTTTATTATTTAGGCCATTTCCAGCTCAGCAATCAGTTTTGTTACAAGAGTGAGGAAATACAAATAATTTGCTTTCCGAAGTGGAAATCGAACCCTCAACCGTCGGTTTTTTAGTCAGTTGAGCTAATTTCATGTAGTTTATAAGAGTTAATTATCTTAGTTGAGTTGGTTAAGCTATTATTAATTTGTAGCGAACTGTAGTTAGTGCCTTTGATGTGTTGAGTCACTGTACACGTGACGCCTTGCCTTACATATGATTTGACATTTAGATTATAATATTGACTGTGCTGTGCTGTGGCACAGCGTCTGAATGTAAGTGCGAATGGTACAACCGTTTCTTATTCAGGGTTCGATTCTTATTCAGGGTAATGAATTATTTCGACGGTCGGTAACAGGAGAAAGGACAGCGTTGAGTTCCACCACTCAATATGAAATGTCTCGAAATTTGGACGATGCTTGGGGAACGAAATGCACACTAGGTTCCATTGTCTATCAAGGCCTATTCTAAAACGGCGTGAAGCTAAAGAAGAATAGACAGATAGGCAGAACATTCTGAGGAAAAAACTGAACGTAAAACAATGAATGAAGTAAAAAAAAGTCTCAATAGCTTATATATTTAAACAGTCGTAGTATGATTAAGACAGAACTATGTATTTCACAAGATTTCATTAACAACTGAAAATTTAATTAATTTTAATTTTATTTTTTCTTATTTTCGGCAACACAGCTTCGGTGACATTATATTATTTCGTTCTCCAATAGTCACTACAAACATTATTATGTTGAGTTGCGGAACTTAACGCGGCGCTTCATATAATCAAAACAGGTAACCGAAAATATTTTAAATTACAAATCAACATTTAATGAACAGGATTTGTACTTACAGCTATTACTTTATATAAATATTATTATTCATACTTTTTTCATCGTTACACCGTTCCTTCCTCCTCCTCCACCTCTTGGACGTTGAGATACCAAAGACCATAAAAGAACATTTTGTTTTATTATACAATGGCCAGTCTGGAAGGTACATATACAGTTATAAAGGAGCTATATTACTACTGACTTTATGACGACTCTAGCTCATTTCCTTCGTTTAGTTTCTGTTTTACAAGATGATATAATATTTTCATCGTCGTCTTGTACTTTTGACCATTTTAGGTATATTTAGTTCTAGTCTTAGGGTGAAGGAACATAAAGTAAGTCTAAGTCTATGTTTTTCTTAAGGAAAACAATTTTATTTATAAACTTTCTTCCAAAAGCCCGTCGTGGCGCAGTGAAACAAGTATATGACTGTAAACGCGACGGTTGTGGGTTCCATTCCCATTTGAAGGAATAAAATGTTTAATATTTTTATTTTATCGCCTTTGTAACCGGGCAGAGATCAGCCTTTCCGGCATACAATGCCGTATTAATTCGACTGAAAGTGGGGAACGGAAGTCTGAATGTGTAACAGAGTGACACTAGGTTCCCAGGCTCCTTCTGCCTAGTTTGCTACATGTAAGATATAGCGTGAAGAAAAAAATCTAATTTCTTGCTCAAACAAACAAAACACTTGTATTCAGTTGAATTTAATTTTTAAATTAAGTTAGAAATTTAGGTTAGGTCTTCAACATTAACTTATTCATTAATAACAAAAAATTAAAGTAAAGAGGACCTATCAACCTACAGCTTTCGTTACAAAATTGTCAGATCTCTGTTTAGTCATCGCCACCTACATACATCTAAGAATATAATTTATGAATTCCCTTTCAGTTTCAAAAAAAAAAATTAACTTCACACTTTAGCTCAAACATGGCGTTAGGGTAGGGTATATCTACGTGTTGAACAAAATTCAATGATTTTGTCGTATCATATTGTATTATTAAAAATCGGAAGCGGAAATATAAAAATAAAACAATGGAAGATGGTCCGAGGCTAGTTACCCTGAATTAACAATATTTCACTTTAATCAAATTAAAATACAAAACCACAAACAATTTAACAATCGTTATCTTTCAAAGATAAAATGGCATGAGAAATATAATAAAATAGAAAGAACTCTCAGTGTCGACGCCAACTACCTTCCCAAACGACGACCGTCTCACAAATTAGCTTGTACTTTTTTTTTCGAATTGGCTTTATTACTGTTGACGTGGGTTGATCTTGACAGCATCACCGGGCGGGAGGGGCAAGAGTAGCTTGCCCCTGAAGAAGGACATCGCCGAAAAACGGAGTGTGTCGTGGGACTGAGGAGTGAATCCTGCCTATATATTGGGCATTTGGGACAGTGCAGGCATTGGATCGTCGGGATCCAGAAGAACGCTGCGTGGGCGTCGAAGAAGCGGGTGTGGCGCAGACGTGCCATGAGATAGGACTGGCCTCGGAAGCTTGTACACGGCTGGGTGCTTTTTATATGAGTGGGAAAGGTAGTGGTGGGTACCGAGTGTACCGAGTACAAAATACCGCTAACAGTATAATATGTATATAAAATAAATAAAAACATTCCCAAGAGGATATTTGAACTGGTGATTATTGCCGAAAAACATATTAGATTAATTATTTTACGAAACAGTAAGTAATACTTTGAATGAAGTAAATATGCTGTTCCCACGGGTGCTATTAACTAAATATTTATCTTTTTTAAGTACTTTGTATGTCTCTCTGTAAAATATAATTGCGTTTCGAGAATTATTTTTAGAATATTTTTTAATATTCTTAAATGCATCATGTGTCATACACAATACCTAGTTATTTCCATTTGACCATGTGGGTGAAGACGCAGGTATAGGAATAGAGGGAGCCGGGTGGCCGTGCCCACGCCAAAATAGCCTTGGGTCTACCCCAGATATTTTACTCAGAAAAAATTATTCTTAAAATTATTTTTAAGTATAATTTGGAAACAGCCCTTTACATCGACAGATCTGTTGAAAACTATAGTCTAAGGCCCCCTGGAAAACATTTTTAGATATGCACATGGCCGCAGGTAAAAGCTAATCATTTATAAGGCAAGTAGTAGTAAAGAGCTTACGACTTACGTACGCTTCCGACGAGTGAATATTAAAAACAAAATAAACAGATATTTTCTTAGAAAGCACTGCATAATTACATTTGGAGGAAGAGAAGTAACGTGATAAGTTCCAACAACTTACGAGTTCTGAGAAAATCTGAGCTTTTTACTCGGAAAGCTCATTTAAAGAAGTGGGCTCTAGGACACTGTGTTTTCATAGGAAATGTTTGGCTTTCAATATTAAGAAAAAAATATATATATTATATTATATTTTACTTAATAATTAAATTATTCCAAAATTCAGTGGAAAGTGGGGAACAAAAATGTCCTCAGCGCGAAGCTTCTATCATTTGCTCAATTTAAAGGATGTAGTATTGGCGACAAATGCTTAGCGATTCATGCTGTCTCGCATATAGCAGGCTAGACGAAGTGAATCTAGAGCAGGGGTTCCCATCCTTTTCCTGATCAAGGACCACTTTTATATCATTGGTAGCAGGGACCACTATACATGTAGGTATAATAAAAATTAACTGCGATAATCAAACAGAAACTTCACCTCACCATCCCCAGTCAAAAAATTAAAATCGTTCGCGGACCATATTTAGGCTTCTGAGGACCACTGATGGTCCGCGGACCACTGGTTGGGAACCATAATCTAGAGTCTAAAGACATTCACTTTTCTAATTTTTACCTCAAACTTGAGACATTGCGTTGAGTGGCGGAACTCAACATCTTCCTAAAGCAGAGAAGCGATGGAGCGATGTTAATCACAGTCCCAGTACTACTGCTACGGGCTCAGCTTATGATTTAAAATGGATATTTTCGAAATGACGCTCGACGGTGCTTTATCCCATACAAAAGGATAATCAATCAGGGTGAACGACACATACAAATAATTTTATTTTCACTACGAAACACTTAAGATTTTGTTCAAAGAATGCTATACAAAGAAGCAGCCTTATAATATAATTTTGGCTTTTACTTACTGGGAATTTCAGTACTGTAAAAACATTAAATGTACAGTACAGTTCATTTATTTTAAATGTAAAAAAATCGGAAATTATTTATTTATTTTTTACTTTTAGGCAAAGAGACCTTCAATTAGGTACACGTTGCTCTATTGTCCACTTTCAGCTATCGCACTTTACAAACTTTTCTCATCGACTAAAAAATTATATATAAATAAATGACTATATTTTAAATTATAATATATTCTGTATAACAATATAGAAGAGGCCGGTCGTGGCGCAGCGGCACGAGGTGTGACTGCAAAATCGACTGGTTGTGGGTTCGATCCCCACTCGAGGAGATGAAATATTTATTTAAATTTATATTTCCATTTTCTTCGCTCTGGTGTCGAGGTTAAGCGCGGCGTTGAGTTCTGCCACTCAACACGCAATGCCTCCAGAATTCGGCAGAAAGTGGGGAACGGAGTGTCTTAACACTAGGTTCCCTCTGCCTACCCTGCTGTGTGCGGGATACAGCGTGAAGCTGATTTAATTTTTTTTTAACAATATAGAAGTATCTATTATTATACAGAATACTGTTTGCTTGCTTATATATTTAATCATATAAACCTATATAGGCTATTTTGCCTCTCGCTACGATCAATAGTAGTAACAATGAAATAAAAACTGACCAATTGCGAGTCGGACGAAGGGTTCCGTACCAATTACAGGATTGTAGGTTAACAGTGAGAACAACATATGTAAATTAACTAACTTAAATTTGCGGGAGTATGCATTAATTTTTCGGACTTTTTCCTTTATTTATATTGTTAGTTTTCACTCCGTCTCAGATTTTATGACTGTAGGTCCACGGGAAGTATTCTATAGGTTTTTATTACGTGGCCAATTTAATACGAAATGTAGCAAAATCGATGCATAAATACTCGCATCTTTACTGAATATTTGATATTAATTTCAGCTAGATACCTCCACGCCATCTTGAGATAGACGGACAAATGGACAATAAGGTGATCCTATAAGGGATCCGGTTTTTCTTTTTTTTTTTGGGGTGTAGAAGCCTGTCCCGTCAGCAGGGCCATCACAATCACTGTCCCGCTATGCCATGACGGTATCTAGTAATTAAATTCGTAGCATTAGAGTTCTACGTACTTTGATTTGTAAAAAAAATAATTAAATCTACAATATAGGCTTCATTCTTATCGTGGAATGGTTTTAATCAAAAGTTTCCACATTGTTATCACACATAATTCAATTGTTTTTTAAGTCTTTCAAAACTAAATAAAGATTATGAGGACAAATAAAAAAAACTTCAGAATACATAAATAATAATAGATTCAAAGTTAATACGATAAGTAATTAATGTTAAAAACCTTTTTAATTGTGTTTTTTTTTAATTATTTTCTTATTTAAAATTGAAAGGAATAAACGGTTTTTTTTTACTTATATGACTTTTTTACCCGACTGCGGCCAAGCTCAAAATGAGGGTAAGGTTTTTAGGTAGTATTGATTAATGTATTGTATTTATGTATGTACTTTGTTCCCTTGTAACTGTTAAACCAGTGTACCGATATGATATGATATGGCCTAAGATCCCATTGCCTAAAACTGTAGGGATCAGTAATTCTAATGAAACTTATATTTAAGAATGATACATGATAGTAGAATAGATTACACTCATTTTTGGAGAAAATTGCACTCATATGTTTTTATGTGAATCGCACATCATTTGAAAGAAAATCGCATAAGAAATTGAAAAAAAAATGGTTGCCAGCTCTCAGTCCGCCGCAAGCCCAGGGTTGCCTGGTTTAAACAGGTCATTTAATGTTAATATATATAGTTATATTTGCGCTCATATGTTTTTTTAATGAATTGTATATCAAATTAAAGCTTATTTTTTTCTCATCACTAAAATACATGGTTGCCTGGAAAATAACTGCCGCAAGCAAAGGAAGCCATCATTTGAAATATATTATTCCGATTCCGTTTGACTGAGAATAGACGATGAAATGCGCGGTTTGCCTTTTGTTTTAAAAAACAGATTTAGCAAAGACTTAATATCATGGATTCAGTATTTCACTTGAAAAATAAGGATAATTTCATGTTTAAATAATTTTTTTGTATGTACTAATATGATTAAAATCATCATTCAACAGGTGAATAGCTAGAATAAACATTAATTTTAAGATTGACCTTTTATTTTATAATATTTTACTTTAAAACATAAGGCAAACTGCGCATTTCATCGTCTATTCTCAGTCAAACGGAATCGGAATAAAATATATCAAATGATGGCAACCTTTGCTTGCGGTAGTCATTTTCTAGGCAACCATGTGTTTTAGTGATGAGAAAAAAATAAGCTTTAATTTGATATATACTTCATTAAAAAAACACATGAGTGCAAATATTAACATTAAGTGACCTGTTCAAACCAGGCAACCCTGGGCTTACGGCAGACTGAGAGCTGGCAACCATTGTTTTTCCAATTCCTTATGCGATTTTTTTTCAAATGATGCGATTCACATAAAAAACATATGAGTGCAATTTTCTCCAAAAACGAGTTACGAAAAATATTAATTAAAGGTGATTGCGGCAGGATTCTTTTAGGCAACCCTAGTGTACTCTATTCTACTATCATGTATCGTTCTTAAATATAAGTTTCATTAGAATCACTGATCCCTACAGATTTATGCAATGGAATCTCAACCTAATACGTCGTTGGATTCGTCTTGATGACACGAGTGTTATTGGATACATTATTATAAATTGAGTAATTAAGTGTAAGCAGTCGAGTTTTTGTTTTGTTTATAATTCACTTGTTGCTTATCTCATCATTGATTCTGAAAAAAATAATCTATATTTGTTACTTATTTAACACATAATATCGCAAAATTAACTGCTCTGTTAATGTTTAAATTTATACTACACATAATAATAAACTGACTAACTACAATAATAAATTTGCTAGATTAATCTTTTTTCTGTATTCTATCTAATAAGTGTAAATATGTCAATTAATGATATGAAAAAATCTATAAATTACAGAAAGATTAAGAAAGCAGTTCCGCTGAGTCTCTTGCGCTGGTTTTTCTCAGGTCTTGAGGCAATAACTTTACTGAACCGGTAGTACCTAAATTATTTGATATCCCAAAAATTAAGTTAGAGTTATTTTATACAACTGCTTTATTAAACGTATAGTTTTCTTAAAATCTATAAAAAAATATTATAATACAACTATGGATTTTAAGGAGATGCTAAATTTCCAGTTACAGAAGCTTCTCGGTCACCTATTGGAAAAAAATGTAAAAAAAAACAGTCTCATAGAAATACTCGAGCGCGTCCGACATTCATATACACGCTGTCTTTCTGATAACCAAGTGACATTCATCTGATGAGTAATTGGGGGAGGAGGCAGTAAAAAGGGGTAGAAAAAAAGTTATTCTATCATTTAAGCGAATTCACTTAACGTTCCCTACATTAGGTGAGCTCAAAAAAGTGTCCTACGTCCTGGATTTTTTAAAATGTAAAAAAAAAAACGTAATCAAGAAATGCTTGAGTGCCTCAGATTTTTCTACAGACAGTTCAACTTAACCCGCACTCGTCCCAAATGATAATTTGACAATTACATGGAGAAGTATTCTTAATCTGATAATTAGATTTTTTTGAATTTCTAAGCATATTAAAATAATTATACAAGTACAATTCTATAATGTATTGAAACAATCTTCATCCTCACTGGATTCGTCTTCAAAGTTGATTTCGTTTAATTGGTCAATTTCTTTATCACTTTGTACTTATTGTATTAAACGACGCAACTAACGCCCTGGAGTAATGCGCAAAAACCCTAACTATTTGACATTGTTTATTTAATTATTTTTTGTATGATAAGTAATAAAATAAATAAAAATCAGCTTCACGCTGTATCCCGCATACAGCAGGGTAACCAGAGAGAACCTAGTGCTAAGACACTCTGTTACCCACTTTCTGCCGAATTCTGGAGGCATTGCGTGTTGAGTGGCAGAACTCAACGCCGCACTTTGCCTTAACACCAGAGCGAAGAAATGGAAATAAAATTTAAGTAAATATTTCAACTCCTCGAGTGGGGATCGACTACGACCCACAACCAGTCGGTTTTACAGTCGCACTTGTCACCTCTCCGCCACGACCGACCTCTTTTTTTCATTTGTATGATGATAGAAAAAAAACTGAGTCTGTTTTTAGGTTTAGGCCGTGGCGTGGCCGGGTCCAGCGGTAAGGGACCGTTAGCTCCCTTAGATTATTCTAATTAGTCCCCAGTCGTGACGGCACGGCTGGTTTACTTATTCTTATTTGTAAAATAAACGCAGCGTTTAATTCCGCCACTCAACACGGAATGCCTTAAGAATTCGGCTGAAAGTGGAGAACGGAATTGTCTTAATAAGTTACGGAGTATTCTAAAACAAGACTCCCTCTGCCTACACTACTATTTGCGGGATACAGCGTAAAGCTAGACAAATACACAGGACAAGCAAACCATTTTGTTGTTTTACCTTCCATTTTAAAGTTACACCTAATACGTAAAGCTTATATTAAAACTTTTCAAATTCCACAAAATTCCACTGAATTTTCTTCAAAATCTGTTAACTTGTATCACATTATGCTGTTCTTCTAACACGATTTATTGCAAATTTTTAAAGAAAAAACAAAGCTAAACAAGTTTAAAAGTTACGATATAAGTCGAGTAGTAAAATGACGCACTTTTATGCATGACAATGTATACACTCCGCCGAATATCCACTTTCCGCCGAATCCTGGAGGCATTGCGTGTCGAGTGGCGGAACTCAACGCGGTGCGTTGCCTCGACACCAGAGCGAAGAAATTAAAATATAAATTTGAATAAATATTGATTTGAATAAATATTATTATAAAGCCTTGAGTGGGTACTGAACTAACAACCAGTCGCGCTAACAGTCAAACTTATAATGTTATTAATAATACCATATAAATTTAATATTGGGAAGTAAACAAAAAATATTGAAAAAATAAAGAAATAAAAAAACATAACAATATATTTTTATTAAAAATATTAAATACCATTATCTTATAGCAACGATTCCATGACATCGTGGAGAGAGTACTGGATCGAAAAGCTTAACCAAGTAAGCCAGTTCAAATCCATTCTCATACAAAAACAACAGTCTGTCCAACAGAATAACGCTTTCCACTACTTGAGCTAAACACAATCTTAATAAATAAAATAAAACTATTTTCTTCCAATTTAAATTCATATTTTCTTCTATATCAGATAGGTAAGCCTTAGGTAAGTTGTCGTATAAATTGAGTTTGAGGAGATAGTCCGCCATTTTGAAATAGTCGTCGAAATTTTGACATTTCGACGATATACCTTTCAATTTACCTTCGACTACAGGTAAGTTGGGTAAATGAGTTTTGATGATTACCTGTAAATTATACAAAATATTAAATATATTACGTATATTTAAATATCTACAATAATTAAAATTAAATATAAATCCATATAATTTATATTCTGAAGTACTATTTGCATTTAAAGTTATACATTCAATGAAAAAAATACACATTTCAAATACGTTTCACAAATGTCACGCAAATTACGCGGCACAAGCTTCTTACTATAAGCGCGACAGGTTGTGGGTTCGATTTTCGTTCTAGAAAATGAAATATTTAATATTTTTATTTCTTTGCCCTGGTGTCGAGGTAAGAGAGGTCGTGTTCCGCCACTCAACACGCAATAACTTTAACAATTAGCGGAAAGTGGGAAACGGAATGTCTACCCTGCTACATACGGGATACAGCGTGAAGCTAAAAAAAATCATATAAATTATAAAAAAAGTTATACATTCAAATATGTATAGTGAGATTTAAATCTATTATTACAACATCCACAGCACAATATATAAATACCTGTAACAAAGCTCTATATAGTAAACTTTTGTCTGGCATTTGTTTATTTGCAATCACCCTGTGTATAGACTGAGCAGCGAGCATGCGAGCGTTGCGGCCTAAATTATAACCTGAAGAAAAAGAATATAATAGATAAACAGCGAACCGAGAGAGTGCTTTAACATTAAATATGAAAAACTTGTAAATGGACAGTACTATGAGACACAGCTTTAACCTATCTTGTAAACACCTGATCAAATTTGAAAAAAAAAATAAATATCACCTTTTACATGAACAAAAACTAAAAATTACCTCGTAAATGCTCTGTCATAGGGAATCCGCACCTCTGGTCTTTGCCTCCATAGTCCCTCTGGAATGTATCAAAGAGGTGGTCATCCACATCCTCGGTGAGAAGGTGGTAGCAGCAGGGGACTGTGAATACACCGGCTGTCAAGGGCTTGGTGGAGAAACTGTGGAGAGAATCTGGGCCTAGGTTGCCACAAGTGTGAAGACCTGGAAAAAATATTTCTCTTTTACTATAAAAGGTGAAAGCATTAAGTGATCAGTTACCCCATTTTCTTTTCTTATGTTAATACATTATTGATATTTATGACGATATAAGTTTTAATACACAAGTACTAGTTTTTTTTTCTAAAGTCAAACTCAATTTTTCTCACCCACAACCATGACGTTTAGTCACACACTTTCATTTACAGGAACTCACCAGTCAACAACAATTTAATATCTCTGTTAGAATCTTCTGGAAACTTCTCTTTGATAATTTCAGCAAAATCCGTATCCCTCGTAATAAAAGTAGATGCAAATCTGTGTATATTATTTTTTATGTTCTGTGACATATTTTCAGTGGTCCCTCTTTGTGTTCTGTTTGCAATAGCATGCCATTGTTTCTGAAAAAAAAAATTTTGAAAATTGCGATGATTGGAGGGCATGGATTAGAACGTAATTATCGAGTTGGTACAATTGGGGAGTTAAATAGAAAATGGAATAAAATACACATAGATTAAACTCATACAAAGAAATTGTGATAAAAGGTTAATTCGGTAATCTTAACCTGAATTTAAACATTATTATATTTTATTTGAATCCTCTATTTTGAATAAATAAGTAAGTAAAAAGATGTTTTTAAAATGTCAATAGTTTGATCAATGTCTGTGGAAGTTTTTCCATAAAAAGAATATGTTGAAACAATGTTATGACAGCTAACTGAAATTGTGAATTCTAAAATTTATTATATATCACCTGTATTATTTTAACCCTCTTTTCAGCATTTTCAATTGTTTTACAATCACAGTCAACTGTCAAACTCTTTATATTATAGCTAAGTGACAGCACTATAGGCAGGTTTCCCTTCCCACCCCCAGCTTCAACACAATGGGTTGTATGAAGGGCTGTAGATAGAGACGCTATTAGATTCGACATTATTTGAACCTGAAATAAAATAAATTCAAATATATTATTAAAATACACTTTTTAGTTTCTTTCACTTTCACATTTTGTAAAAAAAACTTAGCATAAAATACTGTGATCACATATTAAGAAGCGGAGTGCTGAACTTTGTCTTTCTAAAAAGGGGAGAATATTTACTCCTCCCCCAATGTGGGGATTGAACCCACAACCATCGCTTTCATAGTCCAATGCTGGCCCACTATGCAACTATAGGCCTTGAATATTTGAAAGGGCATATAATATAATATTAACTAAAGAAAGGTCTTGAGTTTCACCACTCAACATGCAAATAGCTAAAAATTCGGCGATAAGTGTGGACTACATTAGTTACATGTAGCATGGTTTGCAGTGTGAAACCACTATTATAATCTTACTAATATTATAAGTGTGAAAGTTAGATAGGATGGATGTTTATTCCTCTCTCATGCAAAACCTACTGAACAAATTTAGATGAAACTTTACTGTAATATAGCTTATACATCAGAACAATATGCAAACTACTACTTCTACATATTTATGTAAAGATTTTGTATAATTTGGCTACAATATAATAATAAAGGTGAAGAAGCTTTTGGGTTGCCAGTTTATTAAATAGAAAAATATTGGTATACCTCATAACTCTTCTTGCTGGTCATAAATTCCGTTATTTTCACTTGAGATCTTATTTTTCCACCAAATGATATTATAAGTTCCTCTAAATGTTTTGTTGAAATACAATATTCATTGTTCACACTGACACAATGGGATTGAGCATCATTTATCCATTTTGATAATGGGTTGTCATCTGTAATAATAAATACCTATTAATAAATTTAAGAGTGTGTGACAGAAAATTATGGCTGTATCTTTAAATATCACTTAAGTGTATTTTTAAAACAAACAAGTAACAAAGAGGCCAGCCGTGGCGCAGGGGCACAAAGTATAACTGCAAAATCGAGTGCTTGTGGGTTCAATCCCCACTTGAGGTAATGAAATATTTATTTACATTTATATTTTCATTTCTTTGTTCTGCCACTCAACACACAATGCCTCCAGAACTCGGCGGAAAGTGGAAAACATAGTGTCTTAACACTATGTTTGCTCTCTGCCTGATTTTTTTTATAATAAAACAATGTAAAGAGGTGGACTAGAATGAAACAAAAATCTCTTAAATAGACCTAAACTATATACATATATTATAGATTCATAAGGGCATGTATGTCTAAGAAAGAAAGTCAAAAATACAATGTAATACACATTAACATCACATAAATTGAATAAAAATATATTATTTATATATTTTCAGTTCACTTCTTCTATCAAAAAAATTATATATTTTCAGCTTTACAGTAGGCAGAAAGAAACTGGTTCAAGACACTATTTACTTTCTGCCCATATTCAACGGCTGAGGATTGAGAACTCTACACCATGCGCTGTTGCCTAAGAGATGAAAATAATTCATTTTCATGAATGGGGATCAAATCTATAATGACTGCATTAACAGTGACATAGTTACAAAGGTTTCATTTATATATTCTAACACAATATAGTTTTGATAAATGAATATCTCATGGTTTTATTCAATAAATCTTTATCAATTTTATTATAAATCATTAAATATAATAAATACAAAGGAAAGTCTACTTATAACATACCTACCGATCCTTCCTTAGCATATTTCCAAAATGCACTTACAGCATCATTCAACTCAGATTTCTCTAAATAGTTTTTTAAATCATTGGGTATTAATTTTTCCCAATGGTTTTGTGTAAAAAACTCTACCATATGGCAATTTGCAAAAGGTAGGAGTGGAGAAAGGTATTTTATTGTACTATTTATATTATTATGAACCCTTGCAAAGGTACCCATTGTGGATTTAGCTACAATAAATACAAATTAAAATTTATAAAAAACAATATTAATAAAATATACCTTGTTAAGAATAATATACAAAAAATATGAATAGACTGAAGAAACCTAGTGTCAAGACACTTTATCCTGTGCTTTGGCCCAAATTTAAGACTATGTTTGCTAAGTTGCATAGCTCAACACGATACTTTGCCTTCAAAAGTCAGAAAATACAAATAATAAATCTATTCCAATTGGGATTGAACCCACAATCATTAATGTTTTAATATGCCTAGTTTGGTGAGACAAAGTGTAATGTTGAGTCTCACCACAAAATATGCAACATCTTAAATTTAGATGGAAAGCAGAGAATAAAGTGCCTTAACATCAGTTCTCTCTGTCTACTGTTAAGCGGAAATAAGTGTTATACTAAGAGGCCAGTCATGGTGCAGCAGCACAAAGTGTGACGGTATAACCAACTGATTGTGGGTTCTATCCCCACTTGACGAGATGAAATATTTACTTTAATTTATATTTCCATTTCTTCACTCTGGTGTCGAGGCAAAGCATGCATTGAGTTCTGCCACTTAACACACAATGCCTCCAGAATTTGGCAGAAAGTGGGGAACAGAGTGTTTTACACTAGCAGCAGCAGCAGAGTGTTTTGCACTAGCAGATACAGCATGAAGCTGACTTATTTATTTTTATTTTTAAATATTATTCTTACCTTTAAAATTTAAATGTTTAAAAAGAAACCCCAGTACCATAAGGGTTACCGGAGGATACTTTTAAAAGAGCACAAGCTTTTTTGTACTGAGCTCTAATATTTTCAGCTAAACTCAAAATGTCATGATCTTCTGAATTAGTTCTGGGAAAAGCATCCACAAGTTCCTTCACTTTTTCTAATTGTTTGACAACTTTTTCTGGATAATTGTTTTCTGGTTTATCCTTATTTTCGAGGTGGTAGCACACTGTACCAAGATAATAACCTAAGAAAAATATTTCATCAAAGTAAACTAAATACTGTATAAAGACACAAAATAAAGATATTTTCAAATTATACTTTAAAATGTCATAACTGTAATACTATCATTTTCTTTAATTTTTAGAATATAGTATATTAGAAATGTGCAAATATCTATAGTCAGTGTTAGATGCATTTTTATAATTATTTTATTTACATGAAAAAAATTTGTACCAAGTTCTCTCCCTAATTCTGCGCCTCTATGGTATCCGAGATGGTAACCTTCTGGATTTCCAGCTTCACTTCCTATCTTAAAGCCCTCTTCATAACTTTGTTCACACTGTGTATTTTCACTCAAAAATATAGTGTCTAGAACGTCGTTGAAGTCCTGTTCTTCTGCCATTTATGTACTATTTATGGAAACAGACACATTAACTAATAACATTCAAATTGATATAGGTACTTAATTTATTTTAAAAATTGTAAAATAATATAAATCATACAAAACCGCAAAGAATGCAAATTTTGTGTGATAATATTTATATTTAACATTTATTGTACATTTAACTACATTGTTTTGTATGTCTGAAAGAAATGTTATTAAAACATAACCTATATTATCTCACGTCAACAAGGTAGGATTATAACCACAGAAGACATATACCCAAAGGGTACTAACTAATAAATTTCCCAAATCCCAACTTAAACAATGACGTTAGATATTTCGTCCAGAAAAAATTGTTAGCACTAACACAATTTAAATGAAAAAGCAAGTTAGGGGGAAATGAGTAAGTGTTTTGTTGACTTACTTAAATAAATAAAATATTGAGTACTATATTCAAAATTTATGTATTTGATCTTTGATTAGATTAGAAAATTAAATTTACATATATATATATATATAAATGTGAGTAGTGTAAGGTATCGTATTCAAATGTCAATGCTTATTGTACAAGATTACTTTGACGAAGGAACAATCAATTAACTGTATATCGAAAAAAAAAACTTTTATATATTATTAGAATGAAATAAATATTACATCTATCACATAAATAAAAAAACTGAAACACATTTGCTGTCACATTTAATCTCATATGTCATGTTAATTGTCAAATAAAAAATCAAAATTCAAAAGTCATCTGACACTGGCGATGGCCCATCGCTATAAAAAATTTAAGAAAAATCACATTTAAAATCAATAATATTTATTAAACGATTCACATTTAATGGATATATAAATCGACGTTATATACTTATTAATTTGTGACAAATCTCTTATCTGTCATGGCTAGAATAATTTCCACAGAAGAAGTAAAAAAACACAGGCGCAAGAGTAGTGTTTGGATTATTATACATGGTGATGTTTACGATGTTACAAGCTTCTTGGAAGAGGTGAGTTTAAATTAAAGTATGTAAAAGATATGGTTATTATAAAATACATATAATTTAATTGAATTGTACAGCTTATTTTTTTAATGAAGAAATTGAAATTAAATTTCATTGATATTATTCATTTTGTCTAAAAGAACGTTGAATAAGAAAATGGGTGGTGAAAGTTGCTTTTGCATATTTAATTTTTTTTATTAAAATTGTAGAGAAAAGTCCATAACTTTTTTTGATTCATATGAATAACTTGTATTATGCAATTAAAATTAATTGAGTTGACAAAAACGATTAAAGTTTTATTCAGAATATAAATTTAAATAATGTTAATAAATTATTGTAAATTTTACTTTATTATTTATTGTGTACATTAATAGAATATTGGAATAATATTGATGTTGTCTTGGTACAGCAACACAGGAGCTGACTGTAAATGTGATGGTT
Source organism: Heliconius hermathena (assembly GCA_013403705.1). NCBI lineage: Eukaryota > Metazoa > Arthropoda > Insecta > Lepidoptera > Nymphalidae > Heliconius > Heliconius hermathena. Next base: position 385,183 of record JAAIXJ010000099.1, read on the forward strand.
GTGGGATTAATTCCCACTTGTTGGTTTATTTTTACATTCTTAGTCTGATAACAAGATAAGGTGGTACTACTCAACAGGCAATGTCTCACAAATTGAATCTTTGCTTACCTAGCAGGGTAAGCAGTATATGGAATGAAGCGAAAAAAATATTACTTATAAAAAAATATTTTCTATTCAGCATCCTGGAGGTGAAGACTCTCTGCTAGATGTAGCCGGCCAAGATGGATCACAGGGCTTTGATGATGTAGGTCACAGTGATGATGCAAGGTTAGTTTAATTATTATAAAAATATTAATAGCTTTGTATAGTCACTTGACTTTATATTACTTAGTTATATAAATATTTATGAATATTGTGATATAGGGGAAACAGTAAAGACACAATTGGGAACTTCATTATTTACATTTCCTTGCTCAGACAAAATCCAACAAGCAATGTTTAAAATTGAGGACTTTGGTAGAACTATATTTAATAGCTTACATAGACATATCACTTTATTAAAAGTAATATACTTATTTGTTTAACATTTCGCCTTAAACTAATTTTATAATGTTTAATTTTTTGCAGAGAATTATTAAAAAAGTATAAAATTGGTACATTATCTCCTGAAGAGAAGGCAAAAGCAAATACATCTTGGTAAGTAATTTTTTGAATATCAATTAGTATAATTTTTTCAGATTGTGATATATATATGTATATGTGTATAGTATAACCAAGTTAAAGAAAACTATAAAATTGTTAATATGAATGACAAATAAAAATCTAAATTAACTCAACAGAAACATAAATAAAGTTTGCAGGTCTTCCTTAAAAAATATAAATCTATTTTTTTCGTACTTCCAAAAATAGGTAAATAGTGGTGATTTTCATATAGAAACAACTTATGTAATTTAATATTACATAAGTTGTTTCTATATGAAACAACTTATGTAATATTAAATTGGAATGGAAACCCAAACTAAATCTCTGTAATCTAAAGCCTACTTGATATCACTTGACTATCTTACTTACATAAACCCCTTATCATTTAAAAAGACAAGTGTAATAGTAATGCTATCTGTACTTTTCAGTTCTAAACTTAGGCTCAAAAGAAGATCAAGGTTATCTGTTTAATTTTATTTCATTAATTAAATATATGAAATAGGTATTTTTTTAGATTCACACTTACCAATATAAGGGCTAGTGTTACTTTATTCTACCCCAAAACTAGAGCAAAATTTTTGAGTTCCGCCTCGCGACAATGCGTGAGGCGGAACTCAACGCCGCGCTTTGTCTCATTGTCAAAATCGAAATGAAAATACTTATTTAGAAAACGTATAAAAATTTGAACGTAGCGGGATTCGAACCCGCGTCTCCTGGAAACCGACCAGGCTCTCTGACCACTAAGCCATACGTTCTACGCTAGGTTTCCAGGAGGCGCGGGTTCGAGTCCCGCTACGTTCAAATTTTTATACGTTTTCTAAATAAGTATTTTCTTTCCTAAGTGTGAAATAACACTTTAAAAATGTTAAAAAATATCGAAATGAAAATGTTTATTTCATTCTCCCGAGTGGAAATCGAATCCACACACATCCAATGCGTTTCCTTCGCACTACCTTAATAATTGGACGGAAGATATTGCGTGTTCAGTGCTGGAACTCAACGCCAGAGCGAGGAAATGAAAATAACGTATTTCCCATATATGTAGAAATCGAACACACAACCATCTCGTTCAGTCAGACACTGTCTCACTGCACTTCGACCAACTCATTTTTTTTAAATTGTACAATGAATGCGTAATAAACAATGGAATAAAATATCGTAATTTTTTACGGCCTAATAATGCAGAATAAAATTAACTTTTGTATATATTTTATCCCATTCTTTATATTTCATAATTGAAAAATAAAACATTTTTTCAGCTCATTTGGTAGTCACGGTTTCTCTTTTTACTACATTTAATTGATTTATCAATTAAAACTACTCTAATTAAACAGCTGAAGAGTGTTTGTTTGGTCAATCAAACAAAACTCGTGAACGAAATCGTGTAAATCTCAAGAACTACTGGTTAAAAAATCTTTGTATATTGGATAGTCCATTTATTGAGAAATATATAGGCTATATTATATCAAATTAAGCATGTCGATTAAATCGAAATGGTACAGTTGGTTACCTGCGGTCAGGGTTACTTTGGCCACTTAGAATATGTTATACACAACTTTTAGTCATTTCCATTTGATCACGCGAGCGAAGTCGCTAGTTAAAGTTAGTCCTCCTAGTATATATATTAAATATTATTGTTTTAAAGTAAATTTATATATTAACAAAAGTAGATTTCTATTTATATGAGAAAATAACGTTTTTAAATATATTTTCAGTTTAAAATCGCAATGCTCAATATGTTCAGCGGCAAGGTTGTTTTTTTATTATTTTTTTTCATTTTTTTTTAATTTTTTAGTTTTTTTTTTAATGTTTTTTGACGCTCCAGTTGTCCGCATATACCAAGAAGGGAAAGGTCAGACAAAAGTTGGAGAACATATGACGGATCACCTAACAGGTCTACATAGTTTTGATTATTGATTTTTATATTATTCGAGTCATTTGAGTTTTTATTAAGTATAAATTCCCTTTTCTTATAAACCTAAATTGTAAAAAGTGACAAATTTTGTTTTTTTATTAAAAAAGAAAATTTGTTTACATTTACATTTTAGTATACTTAAGTAAGTCTTTTATCATTGATCGATAGTCAAGTCGATTAAATTTATCATAATTAATGAAGTCTGACATCTATTACAAGTGATGTGTATATATTTTCAAAATAACTATATACTAAGTATATATAATAACTATAAACTATATAATAACTATATAATAACTATATACTAAGTATATATTTTCAAAATATCAAAAAAATATGTTCCTACAGTCGACCGCTACTTCCTCGTAAATCGGATTTTAAGTTACCAACTCCGCCGAGACTAGAAAGAAGAGTGCAATCTATAATCGTCCCTAAACAAAGGTTATTTACAATATATTAGGGGGTAGAAAGGGAGATTAACCTTCTTCTTCCCTTATTTGAAAACGTACTTTTGACATTTTTAAAGTGATATTCCACATCCAGGGAAGCATTTTTCATTCCTAAGTACGGAATGTATGGTATGGCTTTCTCTCTAAGCGATAATTCTAAGCGATCTTGTTTGGGTAGTGGAAATTTTGAAAAAATCTTAATTATACAAATTGTATCAATTATATTAGAAATTTGACGTAGCTTAATGAGGTGTGGCTTAGTGGTCAAAACGCTGGAACACTAAACAAGATACGCAGATTCGAATCCCGCATAATTATTATATCTTATTGTAAAAATAAATAAATAAATCAGCTTCACGCTGTAGCAGTGTAGGCAGAGTGAACCTAGTGTTCCTCATTTTCTGCCGATTTCTGGAGGCATTGCGTGTTCAGTGGCAGAACTCAACGCCGCGCTTTGCCTCGACACCAGAGCGAAGAAATGGAAATATAAATTTAAGTAAATATTTAATTTCTTCAAGTGGGGGTCGAACCCACAATCAGTCGGTTTTACAGTCACACTTTGTGCCCCTGCGCCAGGACTAGCCTCTTATTGTCTTTTAAAATATAGGTGTTTTTCATTTTACATTTTATCCTCCATAAACAAAGGGAACCCAGTGGTGTTTAGACACTTCGTTCTACGTTTTCCTTCAAAATTTAAGGCATTGCGTGTTGAATAAATACAATTGTAAATTAATAATGTAAATTTTATTTAATGATTTTTGTTTTAATGTTTTATTAGAGTACCACGAGAGCCGCCACGACCACGTGGTCTGCCGTGTGAAAGGTTATCATTATAAATGTCAATAATGTTATAGTAGTATAATATTGTAGTTATAGTAATATAATGTTGTTGTATTTGAATTTGTTACTTTTGTTAACTTTGACTTACCAGAATATTAATTGTAATGCTGATTTCTAGATGAACGACGAAGTGTAACTTATCTAAATAAAATATTCTACTAAAGGGGTGGCCTTTAGTAGAAAATTTTAACATCTAGTAACACCTATTTTCATAGACCTCATACTAAACCATTTATATAGTAAAAGCCCATCTTAATGTTCACCCTGACCACGAACATGTTCATATAAGTATAATTATATGAACAAATTAGTTAAAACTTTAGTTATAATTTTAACTTTAACTATAACTTTTACTTGTAATGTTATTTTAAAGATACACAAAGAAAATTGTCAATTTAAATGTAATTATAGTTTGAATAATACTATTCTATTTATTATATTGAGTATATCAACATAAGAAAAATTGATTTAAAATAATATTTTCCTTTTCATTAATTAAAAAAAATGTATTATAAAATATAAGACCGTAAAGATTTTTAGTACAAGAAACTTGTTTTTTAAATTCACGCTGTATCGCGTATTTCAGGAAACCTGAGAACCTTGTGTTAAGGCACTCCATTAACACTAAGAAACTTCCGTCTTTGTGTCCAGAGCTCGAGAATGGAAATATTAAATATTTCTTTTAATATTTCCATTTTGGAGAGATATTACCAATTGGGAATGAAACCCACAGCCGTCGCGTCAGAGTCGCACGCTTGTGTTCTGCGCTACGACGCCCCCGAATCTTCTAAAACACTAATATATATATATATTTTGTTTCAGCTCAAATTGTCGTCTAAAATGGGCGGTGCTAGCGCTGGCTGGGGCGTTGGTGATCGGCTTCGCTTTAAAGAAATATCTCGCTCATCAAATATAAAATGTATTGGCTTAAACTGTTTATACTCACTGTTTGCTAACGAAAGTAGATATACATTTAAATGATTATATATGGAAATCCTAACTTAACTTTAAAAAAATATTTACCAATAAAAAGACTATTAAATTCCTATACAATATATAATCGTGATTTCTTACAAATCAAAAATATAAGAAATGTCATATATAGCCAAGTGGCCCGTAACTAGAGGGAAGCTGTGTGTGACTGATTTGTTATTATATCCTCAGCTTAGAATGTGAACCTGCTAATACCCTACTATGCATATTATCAGGAGATACAAAACGTATTTAAAATAAAACTATGAGTACATATACATATATTATCAGAAGGTTTATACAATTCCTATATTTAATTGAATTATATTCTCTATTATATAAAATAAATTAGGTAAATTTTGTATTGTTTTTAAACAACAAATAATGTAATAAATAAAGAAATATCTTCTATGTAAAAATATAATGTACCGCCTAGAGTGTTACCATTTTACATATACTATGCCAAGTGATATTAAAAAACCGAATGTAATTTTTGATGCATTTATGAATTGTTTTTTATTTAATCATGCTCAAAGCATTTTTTATTATTTATTTTATGTTTAAAATGGCTGTTATACCTTCAACTTATCAATCGATGTATTAGATATGGCAATAAAGTAGTATAGACATTATATTTTCGTTTGTTTCCCAAAAAAATCGTAACCTTTATGCTGATTTTATGATAAAAAAATTGTATATATTTTAAAATTCATTGTAATATTTTAACATTAATTTTTTAAATAAAATAACCCAATATTAAATATAAAGAATAATTGAAATATAAATATAATAATTTTATACTAGTCACCCGCTCGCTGTGTCAAGAAATTGCTAATCCGACGTAAAACCTTAGCTACCACAGCTCACGCCAACGCCGCAAACAGTAAAAAATTAAACGACCTTAGGAGACAAGTTAAACTCCAATTTGAACAACTCAGAGGCGAGTCTTGGGATTGTCGACTCGAAGGGCTCACGCCATCGTCCCAGGTATTCCAAATAAAGTAAAAAAAAATAATTTCTTTGCTGGTCCTAATTTTCAACTCTCCTCTAGCAGGTCCTTCCCTACCGAATGGAATTAAGCTACAGTCACAGGCTTTCGCAAGCCTAAAAAATTCGCCAACCTCCCCTCCAGCTACAGACCTATCAGTCTCATTAGCAGCTTAGGGAAAATTTACGAGAGATTAAAAGAAATAGTCGAGACAAAACAACTTTTCATCAATGAACAGTTCGGTTTTAGATCCCACTACTCGTCCATACACCAAGTTCACCGGCTTACGGAACACATCGCGAAATACAACGTCCTTAGATCGATTCGCAGCGACACGGCTGCTATTTTCTTAGACATAGCCAAAGCTTTCGACAAGGCATAACTGCCTGCTCTTCAAGCTGTCGTATGGCACAGCCAGACTCTCGTTCACATCATTCGAGAATACCTGTCCAATCGCACGTTCCTATACAGATTATACGAGACACTATCGTCCTCTAGACCCGTTCGCGCTGGAGTCCCGCAATGCTCCATACTTTCACCATTATTATACGCGCTATCCACCAGCGACATCCCGCTTACAGATCAAGTCGAACTTGCGATGTATACCGATGACACCGCCCTTTACACTACGGATGGCTCCGCTTGGATCCTAGCCGAAAGACTGCAACGAGCTGCCGAAACCCCTGGGTGATTGGTTTAGCAAATGCCGGTTTGAGGTTAACCCGGGCAAAAGCGTAACCGTCCTAAACCTAACGTCCTAAATCTAACGGTTAAAGAAAATTAGGTTACTACACTAGCTCCGCGCTGTGTCCTGCATGTAAAGAGACAGAAAAGACAGAGAGAACTTAAAATTAAGACACGCCGTTCTCATGCACCGCCCAATTTTTAAGACATTGTGTGCTGAGTTCACAAAAGCCTAATTTATCTCCTACATTAAATTTAAAACATTTATGTAATACAAGAGATGCCCCACTGACTTTAGTTTTATTTTTGCGACATACACTACATAATAACTATATACAATATGGTAGAAGTAACACTGCATAAACATAAACAAAATAAAATATTATTAATACCTATTTTTATTTTATCAAATTTATTAAAAATATAATATATTCTGTAAAAAAATATCAAAGTCATTTAAAAAGTAAATATAAAATAAACATTTTCACTACATGATATTACTAAAAACAATGGAAACTACTAATAACATTGTCGTGATACGTAGTATAGCAACATTTACTTACGGAAGAATGAAAATCTTTATTAAAATATTAAATATTCTATATATCAAAATATGCATAGTACTTAAAAATTATATAAAATAATTATTGCGTAAAAAAAACAATTTATGTTAAATGCAAATATCTACTACATATTACTAAAAACATTAATGTGATACAAAGTATGGCAACATTTATTTTTAGGGGATTCCCCGTTGAATGGGGACCAATTTTAGCTGCATATGTAATAACATGGTATACGTAGTGTTGCTCGTGAACGTTATGGAAAAGGTGAGCGAATGGACCTGGAAAAAAATAATTTGTAATTTTACATATATTTTGTAATTTATAGACTAGGTTGTGTCTCCTTACTCTTAAAATGATTTAAGGTTAAAAAACTTATAATGCAAACGTAAAATAAAAAACAGACTCAATATATTATAACAAATCCGTTTAGTTGTAGCGGTTTTCATTTTTATATAACTAGATATACATATACGTTTTCATGAGTAGTAGTTGTAAGTCTGCAAAAATAAGCATATCTAATAAACAGATTATTAAAAGTAAAGTTATTCAATAAAAAAAAATATTCACCTTTAGCATAAACTATCACATCTCCACCACCATGTATATTTTCATCTAACGTAATAGCTGCTATTTGTTCGTACTTCATGTTGTCAGTTATGTTAGTCGTCGGGTTTTGTCTTACAATACGAATGTCAGTTTTGTCAGTTGTGTCATTTTGGATAGTATATTGGAACGAGCCTGGACCTCCGGTTCCGTAGGCGAGAGTAGTGTAGTTCAACCCGTCATAAGGCGAAGGACCTGTTACACCTGGAAATTATTATGATTTTGTTATTACAAATAAATTAGAAATATTTTTTATTGTTGATTTGTTACATATTATAATATGGAAGAGTGTTTTTATTAACATTTTTTTTATTGCTATCCAAATTATTACGTTAAGATTTTTTGTAGAATTGTTTTTTTATACTTTTACTATTTAGCATCTCTGTAGGGAGTTTTTTTACAAATTTCCGCTACCCAAAAATAATTACTAAGAATTATCGTCTGGCGCGAACTAACAACATAAATAAGTTGTAACAAGCGTATAAAAAATTCGACGTAGCTTGACGAGAACGTATGGCTTAGTGATCAGAGCGCCTGGTCGGTTTCCAGGAGGCGCGGGTTCGAGTCCCGCTACGTTCAAATTTTTATACGTTTTCTAAATAAGTATTTTTCTTTCCTAAGGAATAACACTTTAAAAATGTTAAAAATATCATATATTTTTTGTTATTATATACTCGTATTATTTACATTTGTGATTTCGTTAACTGAGTTTTGGTCTTATAAAAGGCAAAGGAGTAATCTGTAGAAATTTTTCAAAATTAATTTGGTAGCGTAACATATTTAATACAGTAAAAACAACCTCAAATTTTTAACTGTTGGACTGTACCTGCCATGGTTGTGAGTTCAAATCCCGATCTATATTTAAATTATTTTGTATTTTGAATTTTGAAAAATTTTGTTCAGTAGGAACAAGATACAGAAGCTAAAAAACTTACCAAATATATTAGACCCTCTCTCCGGATAACCGTTAATGGTGAGTGTATGTGTATGATCACTAGTCACTATTAACAAAGTTTCATCATCGGAATATGAAGCTGCGACCCTCACTGCATCTTCCATGGCAGCAGATTCATCGACTGCTAGTTTTGCTCTGCCACGGTGGTGAGCCATGTCTATATTACCGCCCTCTACCTTTAGAAAATGTTATTTTTTTATCGGTGGTGGTTTTATAGTACGGTCGACGACTCAAGTAAGGTTTTCCGAAAATAATTAAAAGTAAAGAGCACTACACTACTCGTGAGGTTCCACGGTGAAGTGATTTCAGTGCGAAGAACGTGACCACAGATTTTTGAAACCTAGCAAGAGTTTAGTCGTGTGCCACGAAGTTAATAGCGATGGAAAGTCTGCTTAGACTACTCGCCAATCCCAACCTCGAATTGTATTGTGGGCGGTGAAGAAAAATACCAAAATCAAACTAGCACAGCCATCTACAGCTAAGGCTAAGCTATAGCTAAGCATCTTGAGAGTGGTCAAGGCTGGTCGTAGCACGGTATGACACCATTCAACATTATCTCATTCACATTACATACTTAATTCCAAAAGTTAGTATGCATGCGCAGCGGCCCATCGTCTGACTGTAAACACGATGGTTGTGGGTTCTTCTCCCATTCAGTGGAATGAATTTATTTAACATTATAATTTCTTTCATCTAATATCAAAACAGCGTTGCATTGAGTTCCGCCAACCAACGCGCAATATCTCGGTTAATGGGCGGTGAGTGGACAACGGAGTGTATTACCACTAGGTTTCTGTCTGCAAGATACGATTATCAAAACAAATACGTGTGCTCTCTATCTTTTCTTCTTCATTATAATTTCACTTTAGTTTTACAATTTTATCAATGAAACAATATCAAAATGTGTTAAAAATAGTCATCTCTGTTTATGGCACCATTTGAACCAAAATTCTAGGTAAAATGTGGTCAAAGTTTATTATGTTTACTTATACGCACCATGAGAAAGAATCCATTTTTGTTCTTCTTTAGAACTTTAATAGCGGTGTCCACCATCTCACTGATGGAGGGCATCCCGTTAGGGCCCTTGTTTCTTTCACTTTCATAGCACAAGTGAGCATTTGCAAATATACCTATAAGTTTATACACATGTCGTTTAATATTTTAAGGAATATAGAATAATAACAAGAATAAGGCATTCATGAAATAGACACCTGTAAATATACAGGTGTCTACTTCATAAATAAAGATAAATTAAGGTACCTGCCAGGTAGAATGCCTATTTTCTTCCAGACAGGGGAAATAAACACAATTTAAATATAATCATACCTCCAAATGACAATCGAACTCACAACCATCGTATTCACAGTCAAACTACCCCATTGCGCCACGACGGTCTATTAACAATCCTTACCTAAAAGATAATCAGTATTGTCAACATCAACTTCCTTCAGTTCTCGGTTATTAGACACCACACTGTATCTCAGTTTCCTGTCTTCTTTATCTTTTTTATATTCCTGTATCAGGTTTCTGCCATCGGATCTTGAACAGGCCCATGAACTGATGGGATCGTCAGGTGTACTTGATACGTTTGATAATAAACTTTGTCTTCCACCACCCATTATTACCTGGATTTATTTAGGTATCGCTGGTTATTTCTTATTTTTTATTGTAAGGGGTGTGATATTAAAGGAGAGCATTAGAATTTATCAATTAGCAAGTAATTAGTAAGTTATTTTTAATCTATTATACCTTAAACCTTTTTTGATTTTTACTATAGATCCGTAAAGGCTATTATTGTATTGAACTATTATAGAAAAAAGTTTATTTTAGTTTCAACAACTGAAATACTCGTATACCAGCGAGGAAGTCACGGTGAGAATGAAGAAGAACGTGCACAGCTGGTTTGGGCACATCGAAAGAATGAGTGATGAAAGAATGACTAAACTGATTTAAGATCCAAAGTAGCAAGTAGCAAAGTAGTATAAGTGAGCGATAAGAGACGTAGGGGGCGACCTCGGTTGACCTTCGAAAACATAATATTCAAGATACTGGAGGAAGGTCACGTAAAAAGCATGAGGACCCACAGGATTTATGAAGAGATTGCTGACAGTGGACAAAGCGAAAGTTCACTGTCATCTTTTCAGAGTCCGTAGCGATTGGCGTTCCGTTTTCTCTGACTATCCCGCTAGGAATACAGCATGAAGCTAAATGAAAACTGAAACATGATACAAAAAATTATAAAAAGAGAGTGTCCTAACACTAAGTTCCCCTTGCTTTATATAGTCTATTTCTACGTGGGGAAAATCCTTAAGAACATTATGAAATAGTACGCAACATAACCAAAACTTAAAATCTACTTACATGAAGATCCCTTCCTGGGAAATCCTCAATCATTTGTCTGGCAATGTCCTTGCACTGTTTGCTATCATCTGGTATGGCACTATCGCATTCCCACTGCCTGGCCGCGCTGTGAGCGTATACAGGGCCCGGAGTGGCGTGTGTTACACGCATGGTTGTTACGAATCCTATGAAATAAAAAAAGATGATATTTTTTTAGCTTCACACTTTATCCCGCATATACCGCCCGCATACACCAGGGTAGGCAGAGGAAGCCTTTTGGCAAGTTCCAGTCTCCATGCACTGCCCCATTTTTGAGAATTTACATGCTGAATGGTGGAACTCAACGTCATACTTTGTATTTTGTTATTAATGTCACCAGAGCAATGAAATGAATATAATTCATTACCTTGAGTGGGAATCAAATCCACAACCGTCGCGTTTACAGGCAGACGGTGTTCCACTGCGCTTAGTCGACAATTATAGTAAGTACATTTATAACAAAGGCAGTCCCAATGAACTTCCGCGTTGAGTATTGACTTTTATATACGTCGACTTTGCTCCCACCTCGCTTGTAACGATAAAATTCTTAAAAAACTTATTATAAGAGATGCGAATTTAAATCCTATCACGTTTTATTTTTTTTACCTTCCTAAGTGAGTAATGGAGTTTATAAGCACTAGGCTATATGCGAGATACAGCGTGAAGCTAAAAGAAAAGCGGGTTAAATATATAATACTAAAACGTGTGTTATCAAGTGACTCTACAAACCTGCGCTCTTACCAGCCTTCAAGGCCAACGCTGCAAGAGATTCCAACTTTGCACTAGGATTTAAAGACGCTGAACAATTTCTATGTTCTACACTCGCATCCAAACCCATAGTGTGTTGATTCACTTTCACCCCGCAAAGCAGAGCTGTGGCCGTGCTGGCTGAATCTGGTACCATTTTGTTAGCGGAATATGTCTGTAAAGTATATAATCTATAACGAGTAAGTGTATTCGAAAGGTATCTGAACGATCGACTTCTGCTAAGTTTTTATTATTACACCTTAATTCAACAGAATTAATTATATAAATATAAGGGGGAATAGGTGTTGTTTTCTTTTGCTTCATTCAACATGGCAGAATGAAAGCCCAGTGCTCTGGTTTTAAATTTTCGCTGGAATTCAAATTGTGACAGAATTTAAGATTGCATTACGCCTCAAAATAGAGAAACGAGAACAATTTATTTCCACAAGTTTCGATCGATATGTCGATACATCTTATTCATTGCGTTTGAACCAAGCTATACAAAACTATGCACAGCTAGATAGGTAAAAAATCAATAGGTTTAGTTTCTTTTCTATTTTTAACTAGTTAGCAGAACTCACCGCCTCTGTAATTTAAAAAGTTAAAACCGATAGTTAAAACCGATTGAGGCCGGTCGTGGCGCAGCGGCACGAGGTGTGACTGCAAAACCGACTGGTTGTGGGTTCGATCGCCACTCGAAGAGATGAAATATTTACTTAAATTTATATTTCCATTTCTTCGCTCTGGTGTCGAGGTTAAGCGCGGCGTTGAGTTCTGCCACTCAACACGCAATGCCTCCAGAATTCGGCAGAAAGTGGGGAACGGAGTGTCTTAACACTAGGTTCCCTCTGCCTACCCTGCTGTGTGCGGGATACAGCGTGAAGCTAATTTAATTTAATCTTTTTTTAAAACCGATAGTTGTATTTGCTAAAAACAATAATATTGTCAAATATTTATTAACAAAAAAAAATTACTCACTTTCAATAATCCTACATGCGGAAATTTCTCATACGAAAGTCTGTGGCTTTCCCCGCCTTTGTAGATTCTTGTTGCAGTCACGGTGTTCGGCCCCATACCGTCGCCGATAAAGAGAATAACGTTTTTTGCTCTGCCTTCGTTCCATCTTACTTTTAACGCTTCTTCGAACTCTTCGGAGGCCAGTTTGCTCCAATATTCAGGATCTGGAGTTATTTTTTATGTTCAAGAACAATTAAATAGAATTGTAGATAGGTACCTAATTATTTGACGAAATCGAAATAAACGTACAAAAAGTATAGAAGTGTTTAACCCATACAAAAAATATCTTACACTGAGGCCGTCATTGCGTATTGCAAAAATCCGACGCATTTTTCATTCTCTAGTAACAAGGCAAAACATGACCGAAAGATAGCAACGGAGTATCTTAATTCTTAACACTAGGTTCTACATACCATGCTATATTGTGAAGTTATATTTTATTATTTTTTATTATTATATTACCTATACTTATTGAAACCACTTTTCGTGAAACACCAAAAATCTACAATCTTTTTTTGTTAAATCAAAATAACATAAAAAATGAGGCTGTAGGCCAGTGATTCTCAACCTTTTTTTTGTTGCGGCACATATTTAACGATTTCAAAATTTGGCGGCACACAAAGAAAAAGATAAAAATTATTTACTTACTTCAACACACTGCATAAATAGTTTATGACTAAAATTTTAAATATACGAAATAAACTAATATATACTACAATAATAACTAAACGTTTATTAATTACAAGCTAATAATAAAAATATTTTTAATGCGAAATTTGAGCTTGATGTTTTTTGATTAACATTATTATATATTTGCAAAATTTGGCGGCACACAAGTGCCGCGGCACAGACAATGCTAACGAGACAAGATTTAACATTCTCCTCATTTCTTATATATTAAATTTGGTTATTTATACACTATTACAAAACAATAGCGGAAAATTATTTCACAATTGCGTTCATAGCAAATAAATTTAGTGCGCTGACATAGCGTGTTTACTACCTTACTCTACTTACTAGCTTCACGTATGTGAAGCTGTAAGTAGGTGTATACGCTGCTTCCCTAGCGGGGTAGTCAGAGAGAGCGTATCTAGAGATATTTTCTTTTGAACAGATAATGTGTTCGTATAAATGTTGTTTTTCTTTAATGTTTCGGGGCTAATTTTGTTGTAAGTAGGTAAAATTTCTGGGATGGGACGAGACTATTCACCCGGCTCTCCGCCTTTCTACCGCCCACTTTTCCGCCATAAATCTTTTTTGCCATTCTTTCATCACTCATTCGTTCAGCGTGCCCAAACCAGCGTGTTTACAAATAGTATTATCGTGCAGTACCGCTACAGGGCTATAGTTTCGCAGAGTTTGACTGTAAGCGCGAATGTTGTGGGTTCGATTCCCGCTTGGGAAAATGAATTGATTCCTTTCCGCGCTGTGGGAACCAAATCAAATAGCGGCGCTGAGTAATGAGTTTCGCTACTCCGCAGTATCGAAAATAGGGCGCTGCGTGAGTAAAATATTCTTAACACTAGGTTAATTTGCTCTGCGAAAACAAAGAATAACATAATTTTTTTATGACTACAGTGCAATGTCACGGAAGTTACAACTTCACAGGCGGAATTGAATAAACAGTAGGTATTTGTAATTGTTTATATATTTTGAGGCGTGGCGCAGGGGCACGCAGTGTGACTGTAAACCGACTGGTTGTGGGTTCGATTCCCACTCGAGGAAATGAAATATTTATTTAAAATGTATATGTCCATTTCTTTGCACTCAACACGCAATGCAGATCCAGAATTCGGCCCAAACTTGGGACAAAAGGAGTGTCTTAACACTACGTTCCTTCTGCTTACCCTGCTGCGTGCGGGAGAGTGTGACATCTGATTTATATTTTTAACGCAATTATTATTAAGATTAAGTTATCGACATCCCGGTATTTGTAATTATAGGAAGGTCGTACCCGTTTTAATTATCACATAACACCTGTAAAAAATATATATAAACAGTTATATAAATATACATAAAGATGTTACGCATAACGCAAAAGACAAACACTCATGTTTGTTTTCTACATATAAAAAAAAATTTAAAAAATTAAATCAGCTTCACGCTGTATCCGGCACACAGCAGGGTAGACAGAGGGAACCTAGTGTTAAGACACTCCGTTCCCCACTTTCTGCCGAATTCTGGAGACATTGGGTGTTGAGTGGCAGAACTCAACGCCGCACTTAACCTCGACACCAGAGCGAAGAAATGGAAATATAGATTTAGGTAAATATTTCATCTCCTCGAGTGGGGATAGAACCCACAACCAGTCGGTTTTACAGTCACACCTCGTGCCGCTGCGCCACGACTGGCCTCATATAATGATGATGGAGTTAGGACTCTGAATAGTGGAACTCTTAGAGGTTACTACTAAGGCATTCGTGTTAAGGCTCGTATAATTTATAGCCTCGAGCACGTTTTATAGCAATTTTAATATTGTGGATAAAAGCGTGTTTTTTGTAGCTTCGTGCTGTATTCCGCACATAGCAGGGTAGGCATAAAGCATAAAACCTGGGAACATAGTGTTAAGACACTGGGTTACACACACGTTGGAGACTTTCCGTGAAATTTTGGAGACATTGCGTGTTGAGTGGCGGAATCTAACGCCGCGCTGCCTCGTTACCAAGGCGAGGCAACAAAAATACAAAGGAGACAAACTATTCCATACATTTTTGGGCCCAGAATGTAAAGAGATGAAAATGGTATCATTTAATAGATTTAGGTACATCATTCCCTCCCTGAAATCTATATAAATTTTGGCAATCTGAGAGCTGAGTTATTAGAGATTTGATAAAAGTGAGGTTAAGTTTGCAGCACAATTTCTTGAATATCAACTTCTATAAAATATATGATTACTGAGTTATTTAAGCATTAACGTTTATTATTTATAAATAAAACACATTTTAATGAATATTTTATTCTTCTTCTATTATTATTAAAATGTCATCTAAGAAGTGTGCAGGTCCACCTGCACACTTCTTAGATGACATTAATAAATCTTTCTTAGATGACTAAATTATTTTGGTACCTACCCCAACTAAGGTACCATATAATACTCATAACATGAGCACAGCAGCCTATCATTCGTCTTCCTACAATACAATTGCAGTATTTCATAGCAATAGCTTCCCTTCCTCAACGAAAGCTGTCGACTAAAATGTAACAGAAATAGATTTTCCTGCTTATATGTAGTGATTATATCACATCTCTAAGTAACCAGGTTGTGGTGGTTTTCATCGTCTAAAGGTCGTCGGATTAGGGTATTGCAGTGTCCATTGGCTATCCCACAATTCACAACAATTCATATCCATAGTGTGGCGGTCGTAAGATCCAAAAGATTTTAGAGTCCAGTGGGGAAGCGAGGGTCGTACAAAGTAGACAGAGTCAAAGTCCGAGAAAAACAAAGAAGTAGTCGTTGAAAATATCAAACAAACGGGAAAACATTCAAAATGCATCAACACGAACGTAATGACAGAAGCAAATGTTTTTTTTTAATTTTTATTTAAAGGCCTGATTTTGCGAAGACAAAAAGAAGCAAAAATGTAAAAAATCATTAGACAAGGTGTCACATCTCTGATTTAAAATATGATTGATTTTAATCGATTAAGGATCTAAATCTTATTTTTTTCATTTTTCTCCACTTCCAGATTGTCAATTAATTTATTATTTGCAATTCTAAAAATAATAAAAAATTGTTATTTATTTTTTAGATCACATCTCAATTCTTTACGTTTAGGCCCAAAAGTTTCATTCTCCTTTCTTACACACATATATTTTTCGAGCGGAGTAGTCATAGAGGACTCCTAATTGAATTATTAACATTTCTGTAATCGAACCTATAACCATCGCGTTTACAGTAACTTTTCCTTATTCCATTTTAATAACAAAACATTATGTAATACAAGAAGTAGAAGCGCTCATTCGACAGTTCAAATATATTGACGTTTTTCTTGCATCATTTCAATGGCCTTTTTTTATAGTTATCGCTTGTATCCCATATACATACATCAGATTATGCGGAGGGCAATTATTGTTTCAACACTCTATTCTCCACTTTCCGTCGAAATTTTCGTTACTTAACGTCGGGCTTTGCGTTATTCAAGATCGAACTTACGACCGTCGCGTTAATAGACGCTATGCCGTTGCGCCACGACGGTCTCAACAACGAAATGATATTTAGTATTTATTTTATATATTCTACCTTTGTTCAACATAATCTCCAGTGCCCAATTCAGTCACTGCATGCTCCAGTTTATTTAAATTGATATAATTTAACTTTCTATTATCCATCTTAATATATTTTTTTTAATATTTAGACAAAGAAAATCTCGTAAGTACAATTTCATAGTAAATTAAGTAATAGGTTATTTTGTAATTTAAAATGCACACAAACCTTTTCGTAATTGATAAGAACATTGCACTAACAAAAACACGAATAACACGACCAATCTGCTCTTGCGCATTTTGACAACTAAATGACACTTGACAGTTGACTATCACATGACGTTTCATGCTTATAGTGTTTTTTTTATTCTTTATGGTGATCGATTTTTAATATTAAATTAGAATATAATTCATAATTAATTCCCAAACATATATAAACGTAAGTATATGTTTTTGACTGTTAATAGAAAATGGGCTCTTAAAATATTTTTTGCGATAAGTTGCTATTAGATTACTATTAGGCACCAGAATGTAGTAAATGTTTTTAATTTAATCTTAATAACGCGTTCTACGTATACATACCGAATATATTGATATGGAAACATGAAAACATCAAAAGGGAATTCCGTTTTTACCTTTTTTTTGTTAATTACGTTATACGTTTATAATTTGTATTTTAATATATTATACAATCATAATATATTTTATTAAATGGGTCATCAATTACGATTTTGTAAAATATTTCTTAGTATTAAGATATTTCTTTCAAATAAATTCAAAAAGTACGCTACTAGTTCCTACGTACAAAGGCACATCTGCTATTTCCCATATAATATATATAAATACTATAAAATCGATAATATAATTTAGTACTAACGAGTTGGAGTGCTATAAAAGATCTATAAGTATGGGGTTACAATTAAATGTGTGATAGAAATATATCAGTCGTCGCGATCGATCGACGCGCCGTCCTGCGCAGATGTGCAGCCTCCATTAAGGGGTAGCTGCTCTTAACCATCTTAAGTTAAATAAATTAAATATACAATATTTATAAACGTAGGATAATATATTATCACATAATAACTACTACATAAATCGTATAAAAGTTTTGGGGTTTCGGGTAAAAATACCAGCTAACTTGTCCACGCGCAGGTATAATAATTTATCTCTCACTCTCTCTCTCCACCATAACGAAATGTAGTGTAATAAAAAAAATGGAAAAAGACAATGCAAACGAGCTTTCGAGTCACCTGATGGCCACTACAATTGAATGAAGCAAGATTATCTATTTTGTACTGTAAACGAAACAAAATTCAGATATTCTTCAGATTTTTTTATGGAAAAGACAAGGCAAACGAGTAACACCAGTGGAGCTACAGGTGCGTAGCAGGCATTTGAGGTGGAGAGAGACGCGTTTTTTGAAGATATCCAAGTCGTATTGACCTGGAAACACTGCCGCAGGTAGTTCCTAAGAAACCGCATAGCAATGGAGTGCCACGTATCCAGGTGGTGAGGATGGTATTTTAGCTTATGACGTATAGTGTGGTTAGAAAATTCGACCTCTAATTTGAATTCTAAGCGCTTTGTAATAAATATTCTGCAAAATTGTTTATAGATTTATAAATATAGCAAAGGACATGCCCTTAAGGATTTTCCCAAGTTGAATCAAAGTTGCCTCAACATTGTAGTCGTTCACAATGTCTAAGTCATTAAGACGCGAGTGCTAGACTCTACTACTAGAGATAACAAGTGTTGTGAATGTATCAATTATACTATAGTTCATAAAGAAGATGGTGAGTTTCAGTTGTTATTTAGAAATTATTTATCCTTAAATAGATTTTAAGCAATGCATTATTTCTTAAATTGATTAAATGTATTTCTTTTTAATGTACTAAATAATATTTTTTTTAGAATCTCGTAAAGTTTGTCGGATATAAGAAAAATTGAATTTCTTGTTAGAATTTTCCTAAGACGATTTTAAATACTTGGTGTTTCTTGGATATTTTGGAGAAAGAACAAAAACGTTGGTAATGAAATATAAATATTTTTAATGTTAATACATAGTTATTTATGTAGTGTCATTCTGTACATAAATATTATATAATTTTTCAGACAAAATGGAGCTCCCGGTGTTAGATAAATTCTGCTTCATCTTCGACTTGAGGACAGGATGTATCACCATGGGGATTATCAATTCGGTTTGTATGAACACTTATATGTCATTTACATTCATAATTTAAAATATAGCAAAGAATCGTCGATCCGGGCCAGTTGTGGGACAGGGGCATAAATGTGTAACTGTAAAATGAAATATTTATTTAAATTTATATTTTCAATTCTTCGCTCTGGTGGCGGGGCGTTAAGTACCGCCATTATACAGGTAATGCCTCCAGAATTTAGCGGAAAATGGAGAATGGAGTGTCTTAGCATTAGATTCCCTCTGCCTACCCTGCTGATGATTGTTTATGTTAATTTTCAAATTGAAATGTATTAAGAACGCTCATTAAACACCTGTTCTTCTTTTTCTGTTAGCTACTATTATAGTAGTGTCTCAGACAAATGAAAGCTTAGTAAGATGATGATGATTTGTGCCGTGTGATCCCGGCCTATAATAGGATCATCCTGGTACTGGTGGTGTCGTAAGAGGCGACTGCAGTACGTGTGGTAGAGTCACGTCGCCAGCAATGGCAACACGCATGGGCAGACTCGATCGGATCATTACCACCCCCGGCGCTTAAAACCAGCGTGAAGTAGTGGCTTTATGTCACTGCGTTTCGCATTCAGGTAATGCCGGGCTCCGGCGCCCAACCCTTCTTAAAGGCAGGCAACGCACCTGTAGCTCCTCTGGTGTTGCACGGGGTCGTGGGCGGCGGTAGTCACTTACCATCAGGTGATCCGAACGCTCGTTTGCCTTGTCCTTTCCATAAAAAATAAAAAAAAAGATTAACTTATTTTTTACGATTTAAAACAATATAAGAAGGCTTCAAGTTGATTGGTTATATACAGATACTCACTTTCGTTTTGGCGGTGATCCTGATAACCTTCGCAGTGGATATCAAAGATGCAGCTGAGTCCAAGAAGGACGATATGGACAGCATGTCATCCGTCGTCTACACCATCGTGGTACTAATCGTTGTTCTCCTCTTTGTGAAGTTCCTTCTGGACCTGATCTTTGTTTGGGCTGTTCATAAGGTATTTTCTAATATAATGGCAAAAAAAATATTTCATAGCTTAATTTCAAAATTTACGACAATTTTTGGTAAACTAGGACAAACTGATGTTGTTTCAAGAAAAGTCTATGTAACAGCCAATATTGATACTTTCGAATAAGAAAATAATTAAAGTATAATAAAAAAAAAACAACTATTAAGCTTTAATTTAAAAATTTAAATACATAAAACAAAAGTGATACACCTGAATATTATTTTCGTATATTACTTCAGGAGAGAAGCGGCATCATGAAGAAGTATTGCATCTTCTGGATCGTATTTCTAGTGCTCTTCATTATTGGTTTCCTGAAGACTCTGTTTCATATGGGCGCTGGTCATGTCATAGCTCAAATTTTGTTCCTAGGTAAGCTTTGAATTTTTTTTAATTATCTATAGTAGGTAGCTTAGTAGCCTTTTCCCATATATACTACATTTAATATACTACTATATTTAAAATTATCACTATATTTAAAATATCACGTAGGAAGGTACATTCTAATGGTTTATTTTATTATAATAATTAAACAGGAAAAAATATAAGCACTCGTATTAACGCGTTAAAAAAACACCTAACATCGCATTTAGTACGATGGCATCTTGAGAAGTCCTTCAAGACTTTTTTTATTAAATTATGCTCATGTGATTCTTTATTTTATGGTTTAAGATTAGCGTCTGGCCACGATGATAGGTTATGGGTTCGACTCCCACTCGAGGAAATGAAATTTTTAATATTTTTATTTCTTCATTCTAGTAACGAAGCAAAACGCAGCGTTGTATATTATTCCTCCAAAATTCGGTAGAAAGTGGTGAACGGGAACGGAGTGTCTTAAAACTAGGTTTACTTTACCTACCCTTCTATATGCTGAGAAAAAAAGGGATAACGTACTTTAGATAGTATTATCTTTGTCTCTTTTATTGTAACCGTATTCTCTAAAAAAGATCATACACTAAGGAGGTAGATGTCCCATTTATTGAATGATATTCCATTGTATTCATTGAATATAATATACCTAAAATACATAAACACCTGCTAGTTAATTTTGTCAAATCTCATCAAAGAAATAAGTTGAAAGACATCTCATCTTATACATATTCGTCCCGTCGTAAATTGATAATAGAATATAATGAACAATCAAATCTAGAATGTACTCCAAACTTAAATATAACCAAACTTTATACCTATTTTCAGCTGAAAATTTTTACTATATCGTTGTGATCCGGAGCTATTTGATATCAATCAACGAAGATGGTGTTTTGTAAGAACTTTCACGTTGAAATATTTTTTTTATATAAAATTTAATTTTTTCTGAGCAACAACAGTTTATTATAATAACAAATATTAAATTATATATTTTATACGTTTATTTTTTATAAAAAATGTATCTTTGTTATCGTAGAACAACGATGGGTGTGATATTTGAAAATATTTTTGTTGAAATAAAATTTAAATAATCTAATGCAAATTAGATAATATTAACCAATAATTTGCCATGTTTTATCAAATCCAAATGTAGAAGGAATTTTAAATTCTCACATACACTGTTGTTCTATGAAACGATACGTTTTAAATATAACATTTTTAGTATGATACTATTGTATTTTGTATTTAATATATGTTTTATTCCTATTGTACAACGCTATTTGCAATAGATACAGATTATTTGTCCGGAACTTATACAAATGAAGGCTGATTTTAACAGTTTTGACTATTTGTCTTGTTAAATTGCATATTGCATATAGATATTGAACACGATTATGTAAAAGGATTCAATATCTTTTTAAAAGTTTTTTTCTCTCATATGAAATTTATATAAGTATTATATAATAATAGAGAGAGAGATTTATATTATACAAGGTGGAAGTGTCAGCACCACTTCAAATGAAACCACAGTTTTAACTACTCTATAAAAGCCTAATACAATTAATTTTTTGTTCCCAAAAATGAAAAAGTGTTTTTTCATACAAAATAAGTAATAAAATTATTGTTTTTATATAAAACGCCATTTGTCAAGAACGACGCACGCACACATAAACCTTTCAAAGGGAAACCGCCGCGTCGCCTCATTCCGAAGTCGAGTCGTAGGTATTGGCGGCAAAGTTCAAAGTTGATTAACCTTTAGTGGTATTTTGTAGTAGTATGTATTTACGTTACTAGTATCTATGCGTAACTGCGTCATACGAAATACAGGTATGGATAAATATCGTGAAATGAAAAAAAAAATCCTACGCCTAAGCTGTTGAGGTAGCTTGATTCATTTCTTTAGGTATGGGCTTAAAATATTTTACCATATATGCTGTTCCCGTAAAAGGAGCGCTGACACTTCCACCTTATAAATTTATATATTTTAAATCAAACGTCTTTTAATTATAGCTTTATTAAAACTATATAATACATACCTACTGTTGTTATTAAAGTACTTATTTTTAAAATTCCACAAATGATATTTGAGTCCGTTTTTCATAATCATATAGATTATATAATATGTTATTGTTATTATTCCTTTACAGTTGTAATAGTGGTTGTGATTTGTGACATTCCATTAAAATTACCGTTCAATGAGGAATCATCATATCATAGACGCGCCAGAGACAGAAAGTACTCCTGGCAGGTATCATGTTCATTACAAAGTTTATGTTTTATTTCTCATTCCTATGGTATTTAGAAATATTTTACAAGGGAAGGCTGAACTTTAATTTTGAACAGATATGTTCGTCTAAAGCTTATTTTTTAAATTTCGAGGCTAATTTTTTTTGGGGTGAGCACAACATGGTGGGCTGAGTGTGAGTAACGAAGTGTGGAGCCAAAACAAAAGAAAATCAATGTTACCAAATATCATTGATCATGTGCTTAAATCTATGTTCAGAATAAATTAAAACAAATATATAGTAAATTTTAAATTGTAGTACAATAATGAACATGATATCCCGTTATCATATTTTTGTCTTCCATATAATAGTGATAAGCTCTCATTGTTTGATACAGTTAAATATACTTATTTCCATTTGGTGTATAGTTCCATGCCGCGTGACGCTATCCACCTTGGTGTAATGGTTTTAATATTTAAAGTTTAATATTATTTAGCTTTTTAATCTATAAAAAGAACTATTTTTTTTAGATATCATATGTATTAAGAAACACGAAATATAATTTATAAATGACAAAAATTATACTCATTTACTACTTTTATACAAAAAATAAGCTTATTTATATAATAATATATGTTTATGAGGTATTGCCATCGGATTTGGGGCCCAAATTGAAAATTAATCATCGAAATATTACTATAATTACACATTGTAATAGTTTTCAAGTGGGATCCCAGGACGGCACTGAATATACGGCAAATTTAAAAAAGTTTTTAAATTGACCTAAAAAATATATTTTTTAAATTAGTTCTTAATTTTTTTATCAAATCTAGTTTACAGCTAGTAATAGAGATTAAATCTTTGTACCTTTTTGCATTTTACCTTACGTTTTGATAAAAAATCTACCAAATCCTTTCCAAATTGTACTTTGGTATTTTTCACGAATTTTTGCCAAATGTTCTTAGAATCTTAAGTTTTGTAAGAGATGTTTATTGTAGACGTTATATATAATATATTACACAATATTTAATATTACGGTATAATATTTAGTATTTTTAAAAAAATACTTATATTAAATATTTTACACAATTAAAAACATTGAAAGGAAATTTTTATGATAATTTGCGTATTGGCGAATTTACTTAAATATGTAAAGAAAAAAAATATAATTGAAATTTAAGAAATCATTATGATATATTTTGAATTTAAAAAATAATTTTATGTATATGTCATGTGAGGGCCCGTACAGTAAAGATTTTGTGATAATTATTTGAAATTTATAAAATTTTAATTTGTATTTACGTATACTGGGCCCAATATATATGTATAGTCAACGGTAGTTGCAGTGTTCACAGTGTAGCGGTTTGTTATATAATTCATATTATATAAATAGTCATAGTCGCCTCTGTATATTACTCTGTACACGGAGGTTCCAATTAAATGAATATAATAACGACAATAAGACGTCCTTCGCTTTAATTAGTTAATAGATCGTGTCTATCGTCTGTCCTACGAATATTTCGAGAATTAGTGGAATGGGTTTTTCATGGGATCACTAAAGTTTTAGAAAAGCGTAATTTTTTAAACATATACCCATGCATAATATATAAAAATAACCATTTGCAATTTTTAAATAGTTTTGTAATATAATTATATATTTAAATAATGACCAAATAAGATAAATAAAAGTAAAATTATTTCCAGTCAGTTATTAAAGGATGCCATTTAAAATTATTATTAAGTGATCAGAGCTTCTTTCAACTATACCTGTACATATCGTAGAGAAGTCAGTGCTGCAAGCCAAACATTATATCTCGAATATCCAAAAAAAAAAATCTTTCTAAAGAAGAAAACTTATAGAATTTTTAAGCTGTATTACTCTTTTTCGAAAGTTAACTATTTTTTTAGCTTTTCAAACCCATTTCATTAATTTTTATAGTTATATATTAAAAAAATAGCATTTATAAAATGAAGAGTCACCAATAAAATAACTCTTAACTAGCCACATATCTTCGACCTTAATACTCTATCCCTTTATAATAAATGTATTCCTATTATACAATGTATGACAATTAATATTATGAATATTTTGTCTTAGAAATGTTTTATATTTTATATCTAAGGTCTGTCCACATAATAAAAAATAAATTGGTTTAGTAAATATTAAAAGAGAAGCCTTTAAATTTGTATCTAAAAAAGTTCGCAGAAGAAACGTTTAAGTGCTTTGTAACGTATCCTAGGCAATCTACGGATACTTATGAAATTTATTGAATAATAATATATTAATAACTAATATGTTAAAATTAGAAAATACATCCTTTTTATGATTAAATCCAAATAATAAATAAATAATCTTAATTATTAAACTAAGAAGGAACTATTTTGAAAGCTTTATTTTTTTTATACAAACAAAGCAAGTTGATATTAAGAATAGTGATTAGATCAAGAAAATATAAAATGACTTTACAATATACATATTTGGTTTGAGTAAAACTCATAAAAAAATAAAGTTTAATGTAAAAATGGTAAAAATGTCTAACATTCATAATAGATTTTTTGTGTATTACCTCATAAGAGCTTAATTTAACCGGATACAATGATACAGGTTAGAATATATATAATAAAAAGTATCTTAAAAAATAAATAAAAATAGTAATTATAGTTTGGATATCATTTTATTTGATAGTCAAAAAGTTACTTCGAAAGAATATAATATCCTAAATTAATAATTATAAAAAGATTGATTAGGCTTGAGCGACTGTACAACGTTTATTTACGCCATAGTCCAAAACCGAACGGTTATAATTAAGGATATATGTACGTTAAATAAATGTAACGGGAACTATTATGTGGACAGACTATATCTATTACTATAAATATTTGCAGTTTCAGCAATTACTTAATACACTAATACTAAAGATCAATTGTAAGCGCTTTAAATGTCGTCGTAATTATTTACAATGTGAGATTTATATTGATTTTATATAGATATTGATGTTTGTGACTGTTGTACATCGCTTTGTTAAACGCAGTGGGTAATGGCAATAAAGTATTAAATGTATTGAATTATTTCATTTATAACTCTATAGAAGAATAGGTTTCCATAGAATCTTCTGTATTTAATATGTAACATTTGTCTCTATTTTATGTATTGTTGGAGATTTTTTTAAAAATAACTTTTAACATTAGCTATATAGGTCTCGACATCTTCCATGAGACATTACCTAATCCAAATCCTGGTATAATAAAATGAAGTTGAGAGAAAATACATTGATTTTAAAATGTAATTTTAATAGTAAAATTAATGAAGTAATAGCTGTTTCATCGTAATATTTCTTGTGGTAAAAGTCGAAAAAAAAGTGACATGTAACGTATAACAGATTATCTGCCACAAAAAAACAGAAAAGAAAAAAATCTCTTTTAATCACCAGTACACTTTAATGGTACATACAAAATATACAAATTCGAACAGGCAATAAATAAATAACGAATATAAAGCGTATAAGATCACAATGTCTCAGTCTCCTCACACGTCTACATCGGTAAGGCAGTTTCACTGTAGTTCATCTTCATTTTCCGGTACAAGCTGTTCACTACCATCAAGTAGTATATCGAGTAAACTGAAAATGCAATAAATCTTTACTATTTTATGCCTTTTAGCTAATTTCTATAGATTCCATTTTATATCTTCACGCTGTATCAGCTTCACGCTGTATCCCGTACACAGCAGGGTAGGCAGAGGGAACCTAGTGTTAAGACACTCCGTTCCCCACTTTCTGCCGAATTCTGGAGGCATTGCGTGTTGAGGGGCAGAACTCAACGCCGCGCTTAACCTCGACACCAGAGCGAAGAAATGGAAATATAAATTTAAGTAAATATTTCATCTCCTCGAGTGGGGATCGAACCCACAACCAGTCGATTTTGCAGTCACCCCTCGTGCTGCTGCGCCACGACCGGCCTCCCATTTTATATCTACTTTTAGATAATCGAAAAAAACATTTTTTCACACAAAAAAATTGTATTTAAATGATTAACAATTCTTGTTTTGATAGTCATCATCAAGACGTTACACATTTTGGTAACATTTGCTTTAGCCATTTTGAATATATATCTTGTAAAATATTACGTTACTTTTATGTATGTTAGAAATGCAGAGTAGATAGAGCGAACCAGAGATTTAAGTCACTCTGTTATCCATTGCTTTTTTTTTGGACAGTTTTTTGGGAGTCGGGGCTTTACTTATTTTTCTTACCAGACTATTGAAAAAGGCGTAGGAATGTATAAACCAATATATATATGATTAATTGTACAATATATGGCCAAACATTCCCAATTCACGCTATATCTCGCACACAACAGGGTAAATAGAGGTAACCTAGTATTAAGATACTCCGTTCTCCACTTTTCGCCGATTTCTGGAGACATTGCTAGTTGAGTGGCGAGACTCAACGCCGCGCTTTGCCTCTACACCAGAGGGAAGAAATGAAAATATAAATGTAAATAAACATTTCATTTCCTCGAGTGGGGATCGAACCCACAACTTGTCGAATTTACAGTCACACTTTGTGCCCCTGCACCACGATTGTATTATTGAATAAAATATTAAATAAGAGAGACTTCTAAGTATACTTACTAGTTCCACTTAATATAAATAAAACTATTAAGGCAACGTTCCCAGCTCCATCGAGATAAGGCTTCAGCTCCGGACTGAAGAGGCAGGTGACCACGGCCACTAGGAACAGGCATAAGATGAACACTGAGTTGAACAGCAGCGATAGCTGGAGACAACCTGGTCTCCGCTGAAATATTGTATTGAAAAATTGTTATGAACATACTTTAAAGTCTATACTAATATTATCAAGCTGAAGACTTTGTGTGTTTCAATCTTAGGGACTATTAGTTCGAATCGAAAAAAATATTTCCTATTGGATAGGCTACTGATAGAATAAAGCTATAGGCATATAAAGGATGGAAGTGTCAAAAAATCCTACGTCCAAACTGTTGAGGTATCTTGATTAATTTCTTTAGATATGGATTTAAAATATTTTACCCTATTTACTGTTCCCGTAAACCTGACATTTCCATCCCTGTATGACACTTCCATCCTGTATATAAACCGAACGATTAACGTGATATATGTTTTATCCAACACAAATTTTTTTTTTTCAATTTGAGTATTAACGCATTCAACCAAAGAAACTGTTCATCTTTATAACAATAATAAAGATATAAATGATTTACTGGGACAAAACATTTGTAAAACTGAATAATAACATATATTTAACAATATAAAAAATTATTAATAAACGAAAATTCATCATCTGACTTAATTAAGGAAATGAGAACAAAAAACTAAAAATGTCTAGAAACAGACAAAAACAATTAATTTTTCTGAAGACGTACAATACACGAACAATAGAGGCTATTCACTACCGCTCGATGTAATAACAGTTATTTAAGTTATGCTTGCTCACTGCTATGTTTACCTAAATCATGTTTGTGATCAAGATTTCTGGTTTTTCTTCACAGGTATGTGGAAAACAGAGTACCTAATTACACGTTTGAAATATCTAGTAATGAAAAGCACGTTTCCTTTTGGCTAATGTATAATTACATACATACATATGTATACGTATGTTTATTTGTGATTAGGAAACGTCACAATCAGAAAGAACATATCAGTTTCCTCTTATGCGAGTCGGACTCGTATACCGAGGGCTCCTTACCAATTTCATGATTGTATGCCTATGGGAATACATAAAAGTTGACAAACTTAAATTTATTGACGTATTGCTAAATTTCATAATTGTAGGTCCACGGGTACTCTATAGGTTTTGACTACGCGGCGAATTTAACGATGTATAAAAGCTTATATCTTTTGATTGCGTTGACTTAGAATTCTTTGATTTTCTTTGCTCCAAGGGACCGTGGTCTAGAATATTTGACTTTAATTTCAGATTGATACTTCCACGCGATCTCCAGATAAAAGGTCTTGAAAGACGTACAACAAAGTGATCCTATTAGGGTTCTGATTTTTCGTTTTCAGGTACAGAACCCTAAAAATGGTGAAATATATAAAAAATCGAGAGAACGTTATGTTTCTCGGCTTCTTTCACTTAATATTTTAGATGTAACTATGTTACCTACTTAACACCTAGTTATCGCAAAAATTATTCACACTTACTCTTCCAATGCCGACAAGAGCGACTATATTGCTAATAGCGGAGAGGGTGGCAAACATGACCAATGTCATAGAAATAAGATTGTCCTCTTGTTCCCTCTCTCTATGCCTGGGAAGACTCCAGGAACCTCCAACTATAGCTGCTATACACGCAAACTGCAAAATTAAGGATATTTTAATTAGTGACTAAACTTTTTGTAGTGTCCGTCATTTTGCTTACCAGTGGGGAGTGGTGAAAAATCAATAATTGTTTTAAAATTGAATAATTGTGATACACAAGATTTTTATAGACATTTACTTATGCATGTGGTATTTGTGGCATTTACTCTTTATGTAAAAATATTACTTATTAGAAATCATTTACGTCGATACATAAAAATAATACAACACAGTTTAATATTTTAGAATTTAATTTAACTTACTGTTGACAACACACAAAGCAAAAGGCCACCTTTCTCTAATGATAAACAGCCGCAACACCGCCTAAGCATCGGCAACGCCATCGTGTTTCTGAAAAGAGGATAATCAAACATTATAACAAATACAATAAATAAAAATAAAATAAAATAGCCTTTATTGCTGTTTCTTTCTTTACAATTAATAAACATTAATAACATGCCTACTTTCTATAACTAAATTATTTTTTTTAAATTGTAATTGGATTCATCGGCAACTGGATGTTTGCGTAAAACAGCTTGTCTGTTGACAAAGGCCTCCTCTAAAGAGTTCCATGTTTGCCTGTCTCTTGTGACATGAGTCCATACCGGACCAGCTACTTTTTTTATGACATCTTTCCATCTTTTCGGTTGTCTGCCTTTATTTCTTTTGCTATTTCTTGGGTACCATTCTGTAATTAACTTAGTCCATTTCTCTGTACTTTCCCTTAACATATGTCCCGTCCAACGCCATTTAAGCTGTCTGTAGACTGTGTGTACATTTTTAAAATTTGTTTTCTGTTTAATTTCTTGTAAATTTACTCTGTCTTTTCTTTTTATACCTAGAACACTCCGTTCCATTGCATTTTGGCAGACTTTTAATTTGCTTTCTTGTATTTCTGTCAACGCCCAAGTCTGGCAACCGTATAGTAAGCACGGCATAATACATGTTTCATATAGCTTTCTCTTTGCTTTCATTGGCATATCTTTATCCTTCATTATTTCCCGAAGCGACCAAAATCGTTTCCAAGAATTCGTTATTCTTCGTTCTATTTCGTTTTTCATACCATCATCTGTAGATGTCAGTTGGCCCAAATATATATATTCTTTTACATATTCAATATTTTCATTATTAACTGTTATTTTTTGGTTAGTTACTATTGTTGGGCGTTCGTTATAATTTTGGTTTTATTTAGATTCATTGTCAGTCCTGCTTTAGCGCTTTCATCAAATAACTCCTGCAACATTAGCCCCAGAGTTCCAGCATCCTCTGAGAACAGAATCAAAACATCTGCAAAGCGTAGATTATTTAGGTTTTCGCCATTTATATTTAGGCCTTTTTTGGTCCAGTTTAGATTTCTGAAGATCATCTCCAGCCCTGCTCAAAATAATTTGGGTGATATGGGTCTCCTTGGCATACACCCCTTCTTATAGGAAATTCATTGCCCATAGATTTAAGTCTGACTTGTGCAATGCTCGCTGTGTAGACGTTTTTAATTATTCGTATGTATTTTTCTTGCACTCCTTGCATTTTTAAGGCATCCCAAATATACTCGTGTATCAATGTATCGAATGCTTTGTTAAAGTCAACAAACCCTATGTAGTACGTTTTATTATATTCTCTATATTTTTGTAGCAGCTGTCTTAGAGTGTGAATGTGATCTATAGTTGAGAATTTACTTCGGAAACCAGCTTGTTCCTTAGGTTGGCTTAGATCTAATGTGTTAGTAATTCTTTTAAGTATTATTTTTGAGAATATTTTATAAATATTGGATATTAAACTGATCGGTCTGTAATTTCCTATATCGCCCTTGTCTCCCTTCTTATGCAGCAATATGATTGTCGATTTAGTCCAGTCTTCTGGGATGGTTTCCGTTTGGAAGATTTCATTGAACAAATCTGTAAGTCTTGGTGATAACACTGGTAATGTAGTTTTTAGTATAATAGTTCGTTTGTAATTAAATCTGATCCTGACGCCTTGTCTAGTTTTTGTGTTTGAATAGATTTTATTATTTCTTCCTTTAAAATTGGTTTAATCTCCTCTTCATTTAATAATTTATCTTCCTTTATTACTTGTTCTCCATTATGACTGATATAAATTTTGGTAGTATTCTGTAGCAATTTGTAGTATTTCTGGTCTTTTGTTTGTTTTTTCACTATTTTTATTTTCCATATAATCCATTCCTTTTTGTAATTCATTTCTTTTAGCGCCTTCTATATTCCTCCTGTTTTTTTCTATATGTTTCCTTATTTGTCGCTAATCTTTTTGTTTTTCGTTCTTTTCTAAGCTGTTCGTTTATCTTTTTGCTTAATTCTGCTATTTTATGGCGATTATCATCATTACTATTTTTCCCTTGTTGTAAAAGTTCCTTCCGTTCTTGTAATAATTGCTTACTTACACATAATGTCGCTATCTTACTAGTCATGTTTACTTTATTAGTTTCTGATTGTAATTGTTTGATCATTCTGGTGTATTTAGCTTGAGTAGATATACTTTCTTTATCAATTTCCACTACTTGCAAAGATGTTTCGAGGTTGTTCAGAAGTATATTAATGTTACCAGTGCGTTTGATGGCTTTCATATTGTTGTGAAATTGTCGTGCTCTTTTAGCACGTATCTCTGAGAGTTTTGCTCTAACCGTTCTATGATCTGTGTTAAAATTAAAGTAGTTTAAAATAGACAGATCTTCAAAAAATTTTACATTGTTAGACATGACATAGTCGATCTCCTTTTTATATCGCCCATTAGGAGAGATCCATGTCCACTTCTTTGACAGTCCCTTTTTGTAAAAACTGTTTAGGATGCTTAATTTATTTTCAATAGCAAAGGAAACTAATCGAGAGCCGTTTTTACTTCTATTAATTACCAAATCCATGATTTCCTATGGTATATTCTTCTCCCTTCTTTTGTTTACCAATCTGTCCATTAAAATCCCTCATAACTATGATGTTTTTGGATACATTTGCAGTAGTGAATTGTTATTTAGTATTTAGATCTTACGAAACAGGCTTCATTATTATCTTTTGGCATAACATTTTAATTATTTGTTTTATACAGAATATATAAAGACAAAATATGTCTTGTTGAGGATCATTGTATACTCCTTTTTCGGTTTATAAAAAGAAGTGAAGTGATTAGTTAATTAGCAAACAAAAAAAAATGGCACTTTGCCTAACTGATTTTTTGCCACAAAATCGAACTTACAACCACTGTGTGCATGTCGTATGCTGCTAAGCATGTTAACAGCGCTACGATTTTATAATAACTTGACATGATAGATTATTATTTTCTAAAAACATTTAAAGAAGAAAACAATTAAAAAGGTAAAATGTTATCTGTATTAAATGTTAATCAACAAAGTAAATAATGTTACTTTATTTTACCATATACAAAGTATAACCTTTTAAGTGGTTATAGAAGGTTGTACTTCGGTATATATGTGTATGAATAAACATATTTAAGTATCATTTTTAAAGATTACTTATTAAATAAATAAATAAATAAATAAACCAGCTTCACGCTGTATCCCGCACACAACAGGGAAGGCAGAGAGAAACTTAGTGTTACGACACTCCATTCCCCACTTTCTGCCGAATTTTGGAGGCATTGCGTGTTGAGTGGCAGAACTCAACGCCGCGCTTTGCCTCGACACCAGATCGAAGAAATGGAAATATAAATTTAAGTAAATATTTCATTTCCTCGAGTGGGGACCGAACCCACAACCAGTCGGTTTACAGTCACACTTTGTGCCGCTGCGCCACGACTGGTCGTCATTTATTAATTATTGTCTAATATTTTAAAGTTCAAATGTTTAAAAAATAAAAATATTTTTTCTCTTTAGGCTGTATTCCTTTCACATATAGCATGGTAGACAACAGGAAATTAGTGTTAAAACACTTCATCACAGGCGCTAGGTATAAGTTTATATTTCGGGGCGTGTTTCAAACAATATGCAACAATAAGTTGGCTTCTAACTTAGGAGCCGATTTTTTGTGCTCAAGGGATCGTGGATCTGGATATGTGCACGCTTAACGCTCAACGCTTCCAGGTTCATATGATAGTTAATATCATCATAGAAGCCTTCTCTACATATAGTGTCTGTGTGATTGTATGTCTCTGTTTGGATTCACTTACATGTGATCTAACATTTATACACGTGCTTATTTAGAAAATGTATAAAAATTTGAACGTAGCGGGACTCGAACTCGCGCCTCCTGGAAACCGACCGGGTTTCTTTCCTAAGTGTGGAATATCACTTTAAAAATGTTAAAATTATCTATACTCGTGATTTTACATCCACAAATGCATTCACATGCCCAAAAATATGATACCTTATACCCAGATAACATGTGATCACACATCCATGTATATGAACATACACTCATTCAGACCCCCTTTTACGCATAAGTAACTACTAAATACACCAAACAAAATCAAATAAAATTTATTGTATAATATATGCTAAGTTTTAAACTCCAACAATAATATATCTATTATTGGTTCCCTCTCTAGTAGGGAAATAATTGGTCCCTAAAAATAGACGAATTTTGAACCCACAACTATCGCGTTCAATGAAATATATTCCAGCCATGATGTAGTCATTATTACAAGTATATTAAACTGGGCAAATATAGAACAACTGGATGTGACGGCATTCGGAGCAGGCCACGGTTATTTCAGTCGCCATAAAGGCGCCTCCATACAAAACTTACACTCTTGTTCGTATAGATTAATTACAATATTTTGTTTTTATTTATATGTTCTATCTACTATAACAGTTATAATTGAACTTTGAACGTGCTTAATATAATAAGTTAATATTGTAAATTCTTTTCTTTATCTATTTCTCCTTTTGTTTTCGCTTCACGCTGTATCCCGCATTTAGCAGGGTAGGCAAGGTGAATTAAGTGAGATGACACTTCGTTACCTATTTTCCGTCCAATTTTTGAGATATTGCGTGTGAGTAGCAAGACTTAACGTCGCGCTTTGTCTTCTTGTGAGGAAGTGAAAAAAAATCTCTTCACCGAGACATTATATTTAAATAATTTAATTTCTCCGCACGGGTCGACAAAGCACCGCGTTGCATTGCGCCACTTAACGTAAGGACCGTAGTGTTTTATCACTATGCTGCTTCTCCTTACCCTCATATGCGGAAAAAAGAGTGAGGCAACTTTTTTAACACCGCTTTCAGTGTCACACATCCAAAACTACTATATTATGACGTCATAAATTTCTTGTTATATCCTTGAATATCTTTGTTGTTTTCCAAATGCGAGATTCGTCCTTGTGCCATATAATCTGCTGTCTTTATTACTAGTCATGGAGCCGCGCCGGACTTATTTACGTTATTGTTGAGATTAATTGCGCTATTACGTCCTTGGTTTCGTATAGATATTAGATATTAGCGGAATATGATTTTATACATATATGTTTAATTTTATTTATCATACTGAGGTTGTCGTAGCGTAGCTACACAGCGTCTGACTGTAAGCACGACCGACGGTTGTTGGTTCGATTATCACTCGACGTAATGGAATGTTGTCATTTTCCTACTGTATTTGCTATACATACTGTATACCGCACATAACAGGAGTAGAAGAAATCTGGGAACCTAGTGTTAAGATACCCTGTTCTCATCAAGACACTTCCCTTTCTCCCAACTCTCTCGAGGTATTGTGTGTACAGTGGCAGAATTCAATGCTGCGTTATACCTTGTTACCAGAGAAAGGATGTGAAAATATTGAAATACGTAGTTCATTCCGCTAAATGGGAATCAAACCGATAACTATTCGCATATAGTCACACGTTTGTGCCACTACGCCACGACGACTTCAATCTGTACTAATATAATGAAGCGGAAGAGTTTGTTTGTTTGTTTAAACGCTAAGATCTCTGGATCTACTAGCCCGATTTATTTAGCTTTAGTTTAGTTAGTAGCGTTTATAACTAAAGATTATGGTGTAAGTCTTAGTTAGTTTTTAATAACGAAATAACAATAATAATGAACACCATCAAATACTTAAATATGACATATATTTAGTATATTGTATAGAAGAAATGTTATATTTTATTAGTTCTAAAAAAAGTCCGCGAGACACTGTATCTATCTCTTATAAGTCACAATAAAGCATTTTGAAACTTACTAGAGAAAGCTATTCCATCATCAAGGAAATTTTACGAAAATATTTTTTGGCTTTTATAGCATGTAATTTGAACATATACTTTTTGAGAAAATGAAAATTTAGACAATTCAATGCTCTGTTTGTCTTTACCTTATGGTGCAGCATAATAAAATAATTATAAGTGATACGTGGGCGAAGCCGCGAGTGGGCCACTATCTATCATGTAATTTTGATTCACAGATAACAATCATACTTGCAATTTGAAATTACAACTTTATTTTGCTCACATTATGTTGATTTCAAACACAATATGACATTGTTATTTTGTTAGAAAATTCACTTATTTATATATTTATATAGTATTTACAATAGAAAACAAAATGATTATATGAACGATGACTCATGTATTAACAGCTGGAACGTCACTATTTATACATTCGTTCTCTTTTTACGAAATATAACAAATTTATTTCACTATAAGCCAATTAATATTAGAACAACACAATATTTTTCATAAATTTAGGTTTTATTTATATAGAGTAAAAGTAAAATTTCCTTACTTTCAAAGAAAATTCAGTCAGTCATTCAGTTTTATTTTGATATTGCACTATAAATAACCAGCTCCCACATAGAACTATGTCACATTAATGCTTAAACACACATCACTATAGTTCATACATTTAAAAAAAAAACAAAAATTCAAACGTATTTACACAATTACTTCTATATCTATTTATATATTTTGCTTCACGATATATTAGAAAATTTAAGAAATAAATTCTTTATTTATAATATTTATATTTTTCTAATTATTTATTGTTATTTTTGTTTTGTATTGTTTTTTATTTACACGTAAATTAAGGCACAGTACTAAATATAGGTCGGTCGTGGTGTACAGTCGACCGCGCACTAGCGCTTCCTACTGCCTGTCCTTGCTCACAGTCATTAAAATAAAACGTTTTGATTGCTTCCGAACAGCAAGATGTATGTTTTGTTTTAATATATGTATCATTTTTGGTAGAGACCAGTCGTGGCGCAGAGGCACAAAGTGTGACTGTAAGACCGACTGGTTGTGGGTTTGACCCCACTCGAGGAGATGAAATATTTACTTAAATTTATATTTCCATTTCTTCGCTCTGGTGTCGAGGCAAAGCGCGGCGTTGTGTTCTGCCACTCAACACGCAATGCTTCCAGAATTCGGCAGAAATTGGGGAACGAAGTGTCTTAACACTGGGTTCCCTCTGTTTACCCTGCTGTGCGGGATAGAGCGTGAAGTTGATGGTGATGATGATTTTTGGTAGCAGTTAGTTCAATGTATGTATAATTTTTAATAAATATTATTTTTTTTATATCCAAGAGGCGCTGGTTCAAATTCCGTTTTTGTATATGTTTTCTATAATAGTATTTTTCTTTCCTAGTTGTAGAATAGCAGTTTGAAAATGCATAAACAATAGCTACTGTATACATATAAGTTTTTTTTTTTGGACAATTTAAGAATGAAAGAATTTTTATCCAGACCGAGTCATGCGGATAAATAAATTATTATACAAAGTTTTTGATATTCATTTTGAGCTTAACCTATACGAATACATATTTAATATGATTTAACTGTATCAGTTAGGGAAAATTGGTTAATTATTTTAGTATGGTTATCTTTACAACAATACACTTAAATTAAACCTTTTGGGATTTCATTGTATTTGATTCGTCGCTAAAAATGTAGATATTTATTAGAACATCGTTTGGTTACTTCATATAATACGTAAATAATATTATCTAAAAGACGGTAGGCGGTGTGAATAAACCCAGACAAATAGAAAGACAGACGGATAAACATTTCAAATTAGATTTTTGTGATTGAGTATTTCTGTGTTTTTTCAAGTGAAATGTACTTAAAAAAACACAGTTATTTTGTAACTACAGAGAGACACTTCAATTTAATTTATATTATGTTTAGATATAACTTTTATAAAAGATATTTATAATAACGCCTTTTAAAAGATCTTTGCAAAATTACTTATTTGATCATTTGATGTTAATAATATTTTTTCAGGCGAGGCCAGTTGTGGCGCAGGGGCATAGGCGGGCAACTGTAAATGCGAAATGTTGTTGGTTCGTTTCCCACTCGAGGGAATGATATATTTTATATTTGCATTTACTCATATTGGCAATGAGGCAAAAAACGTCGCTCAACACGTACCCTACACCCTGCAAGCACCCTGCCTGCACGTGCATGGGCTTACATGGATACTGCGTATTACTAAAAACAGTTTCACGTTCGTTTCGTTCCGCCCAAATTAAAACATTGTCTTAAACGGAGGCACTCAACTGCACTTTTTCTTATTCATGGTAATTATATGGAAATTAAACCATACAATTTTAAATTTAATTAAATAGGTATATTTACTCTGGTGAGGCGTATCATGGCCTGCGCCATGACAGGCGCTTATAGTTACACTTTTTACAGTGCCCCTCTGGGCACAAAGTGTCACTGTAAACGCGACTGGCTGTGAGTGCGATCCCCACTCGTGGAAATAAAATATTTATTTAAATTTAGCGAATTTAGCAAAGAAAAGGAAATACGCTTTCTTCGCTCTGGTGTCGAAGCCAATCGCGACGTTGAGTTCCGACACTCAACACGCTATGCTCCCAAAATTCAGCGAAAAGTGTTAATACTAGGTTTCCTCCGACTACTCTGCTGTGTGCGGGATACAGCGTAAAGCTGAAATAATAAATTAAACAATAATTATTCTTCCCGAATAGATTGACAGAAACCGTCAAGTGCGTAAGTATTTATGTAACTGCTAATATTATTTAAAGCTATATTTAAACATACTTCTATTGTCTAGTTATATTATATTTGCTGTTAATACTAGCCGCTTGCGGCTTCGTCTGCTTGTAGGAACTAATATAATTAAGATCTGTCAGGAGGGAGACCTACATTCAACAGTGGACGGGGATAGGCTAAAAAAAAAAACGGACAAACGCAAGTCGGGCTTTTGAAATTCAGGCTTTGTTTAGAAAGAGCCCTTTCATCTGATACCTCACTTGAACTAGTGGCTTTATATAAAATTTTGCCCTTTTAAGCCTATTATTTTTTAGGATTTAACCACAAATGTATAGTTTTCAAATTTTTTTCTGAACTAATACTATCTGTAGATGCTATTTACCAAATTTCATAATTCTAGGTCAACCGAAATTACCTTATAAATTTTAATTCTCCTGATAGTGTTGATATATGCGTGTTTTCGATATAAACGGCCATAACTTTGTTTTGTGCATCATCACTTGTTTTAAGCTTTTTTGATTTTGGTATTACAAAAGATTCGTCTTCGGAGTCGTATTCCTCAGTAAGTGACTTGGCGGTCTGATTTCGGTCAAAGTAGTAAAAATGACCATAATTTAAAATACACATATTGTTTTTTGGGTTTTGCCCCGGACCCACTGGCACAGTTCTTTTCTTTTACCCGTTCTCTGTTATAAGAATCTTTTAAACTTTTCCGTTTTTTCTAAAGTTTAGTAGCTGAAAAAATATATACAAGTTTAATCAACAGGCTGGAATATATAATATGTATTCTTTAATAATTTATATTCTTATTTTTAAAATTTTTTTAAAGTATTATTCCACACTTAGGAAAGAAAAATACTTATTTAGAAAACGTATAAAAATTTGAACGTAGCTCTGACCACTAAGCCATACGTGAACGTATGGCTTAGTGGTCAGAGCGCCTGGTCGGTTTTCAGGAGGCGCGGGTTCGAGTCCCGCTACGTTCAAATTTTTATACGTTTTCTATAATAAATAAGTAATTTATATTCTTTTTTAGGTACTTAGCAACTGGATGTAGTTTCACAGATCTTCATTCAGATTTTAAATGTGGATATACTACTGCACATAGAATTGTGAAAGAAACCGTGGAAGTAATATGAAGCAACAGAACAGAACTAACAGAAGAATCACATTTAAAAGCCGCTGAAGAATTTATCAAACATGCAATTTTTTCTAACATATCGGAGCAATAGACGGAAAACATATAAGAATTATAAAACTATGTCATACCGGCTTAGAATATTACAAAGATTTTTTTTCGTCGTGTTGGTAGCAATATGTGACGCTAATTACAATTTCATAGATATACAGTGTGGAAGCGTCAGCGTTCCTTTTTCGGGAACAGCATATAGGGTTAAATATTTTAACCCATACCTAAAGAAATTAATCAAGATACCTCAACAGTTTAAACGTAGGAAGGACGTAGGTAGATTTTTTATTTCACGATGTTTATCCATATCTGTATTATTATCTTATTTATGTTATTAGCATTAAGTTGTAACAAGCGTATAAAAATTTCGACGTAGCTTGATGAGAACGGCATGGCTTAGTGGTTAGAGCGCCTAGTCGGTTTCCAGGAGGCGCGGGTTCGAGTCCCGCGTAATATACCTCAACCAAGACCTCAATAATATCTAACAATGGAATACCTTAGAAAAGGATTTGCCTTATCAGAACACTTGTAAAGACCATACGCTGGTATACATTTACCATGAAATAAGAGAGAATATATATACATTTACCGCTTGAAAAGCGCAAAGCGTTATTGGCAGTTCTCCTAAAATTGTTATTTTTAACCAAAAATTATGTCTTTTTTAAAACCAGCGTGTAAAGCCGTAATTTTGCTATCAGATGTAAGCTTGGACATTATAATGCACGTTTATTGAAGTGGCATCTATGAACAACCCCTATTTATTTTATAAATGGAATTTTTAAAAAATGTGTTAAACCGGACAATGACGATTAGTGTAGAATAATGATAAGCAACAGGAGAAAAATGATGCTGTGGTACCAACAATGATTCTTTACAACAGAATTGAAATTAAATTCTTACTTATTTAGTTTCACGCTGCAATACTAGTGGGAAAGTCAGAGAAAACGGAACCCTAAGCGCTACGGTCTCCATATACCTCTTTCACCTCGTCCACTATCATCAACTTTTCATACATGCCATCTGGGGCGTCCTCATGCTTTTTACGTGATTTTCCTCCTTCAGTATCTTTGATGCTGTATTTTCGAAGGTCAACCGAGATCTCCCCCTATCTTTGTTACCGCTCACTTTTTCTTCATTAATCTTTTATGCTATTCCTTCATAACCAATCCATTCGCACGTTCTATTATATTCTCACCGTGAAAAGACTTACTCCTAACGGATTAGTATATTTAAGGTTAAGTTGTGGACACACGAGTGCTTAGGATGCTATCCTGGGAACAGACCAATATGTAGTCGTTACTAGAATAAGGAGTCTGTTTCATTTTGAGGTACGAGACGTCCAAACTTGGAGTCGAATTATCGCATAAGAAGGTGGAAGTTTTAAAATCCATCGTTCAAAGAGGAATAAGTACTTCCAAAATATTAGACATCTTTAAAACTGAAAACGGAAATTATATAAGAAAAACAGCGGCAGAAATATGTGGTAAATGATAACGAGGTTTTAGTAAAAAGTACGATAAATGTGATGATAAAGTGAAAGACACTGTAGAGAAAAAAAGCTCGTTAGGATCATAAGGCCTCAGATAAATCTTTTTAAAAAAGAAAAAGGATATGCTACAAAGGCACCAAGCGAAAGTACTGATAAAGATGAAGCGTGAAAGTTCTGAGAAAGAAAGAAATAAAATGTTAACGAGCAATTTTAGTAATTCCTAAGGTTGTTTATTAATTTGCCACACATTTTACAGCAGTGAGCAGGTCGCAGGAGGTCCTAAACCAGGAATTTTTTTTTAGATGTTTGACAGGAGTATAAGATATTTTGGGAGACTACCCCGGTACAATACTTTAATCGCTTCCCTTGTTGTAAAGTCTGTGACACAAAGTGACATGCGAGGGAAAATTTCCTTCCCGAGGAAAGAAGAACCAAAGCCTATTCTTGCATTTGAAAGAAATGTAGAAAGGACGCACAAGCTTATTGCTGCCGCTAACAGAATTAGCGGTGCCTTAGATGCATTGGTGAGACCGTGAAATAACAGATGCTGATGAACGACGCTGATATACAGCAGCGAAACGTAGGTGTTGCAAAAGAAGAATTAAAGAAACGTAAGATATGTAACATTAAATCCCTCGTAACTAGTTATGTAAAATATCTTAAGTTGTATGGGTTGCCGAAAATACACAATAAGACTAAACTGACTGTATCTTCAATAGTTAGCCAAATCGGTACGCCGAGGTATAAACTCAACATGCCATGGACTCTTACCATTTTGTTTGTGGGCTGAAAGATCTTAAGTTAGCTAACAAAGAAACCATACTCACATACTTCAATAGTGAATCTTACCCACGTTTATCTACCATTGGCAAATTTTTATTTCAAAGAGCCTACCAATTCTGCGACGCTGTACACCTAGGGGACGAGCTTTGATGGGTGAAGAATGCCTTTCATCAGAGCAAGATGCCTACTCCCCTCCAGCGTTATCAGAAGACCCTCAGTAGAAAGACAACCGGGGCTTCTATCATACGAAAAACAACTTTTGAAACAGACAGAATTGCAACATTTTAAGGGCATTTTAAGAGAAAAGCTTCCATTAAAACTATATTTAAGTCTAACAAGAAAGTAAATCCAATTCTTAAGACCAGTGAAACGTAATTTACCTCTGCAGTGTGTAGAGCTATAAAAACTAGATAGTAACTGAGATTTAAAATAAACTGTTCAAAAAAGGGGAAGCATCGATATTGGGGGAATGCTCGATGTCAAGAATGGACATGCATCGAAGTCAGCTGCGTCTGAGTAAAGAGCGGATAAACCTAACCATAATATCGGGTCTTATAACTCCCAAACCCTCGCTCGGGAGAAAAGATATATACAGAGGTCACGAAAAAACATGGCATTTGTAAATAGATAGAAGAAGTAAAGAAGAAGTAAAACATACAGAGAGTAGGGCTGTTGGCGCTCCGTTCTCTCTGACTACCCCGCTAGGGATAAAGTGAGATGTAAAAAATAAAGAATAATGAAAAAAATAAATAAAAACAACTAAAGAATATTAATAGAAATCGTTAAATTTTAGATATATTTTATTAACTCTAAATATAAAATTTAAGTTGAAGTAGCTTATTTTTGTACTGTTCTATATGCTAAAAACAGTAATATTATTTATAACGTTTCCATTACACTGAAACTAAATGCCATGGAAGTGATATAGCAAGAAGATTCAGAAGAATAAAATCCGAGAAAAATTCACGAACAAAATTTAGGTATTACGTAAATTTTTAGTCATAGCTGGTTTAAACATTAAAAATTCTTCACACGACCCATCAGTGAGTACTAGTACTATTAGAAATATGTCTAAGATTCAGGACTACAGCCTGAAATCAGACCCATTCGTCTACTCTAAAAGCTAATAATCATTGTCTTCAGCTACTTTTCTTCCAGCGTCATTGCCATCTTTTACTATTTTACTAGCAATGACGTCGCAACCAATGATGTTTTTACATAAAACACGTTGGAATTTTATGAAAAACTCATTCAAAGTACATGAAATTTGCTGGTTACAGATTTGTTCAAAATGTCAATATAAGTATATATTAACGATTGCCGAAACATTTTTAATCTATAAGTAGTAAATAAAGATATCAATGACGATTCATGTGCTAAAATTAGGAGAATCCAATTTAAGACTTATTTATAAATTGTTAAAGCATCCGTGGCGGCAGTTGCACCGTCGGAAATTAAAGCTCTGCATGCTAACATTATTATAAGCCAAAATAAACACTACGTTAGATAACGTATTTTCGTGGCAATATTTAAAACAAAAGCTCGCTCGCTCAATGACCCTATGTTTATTTTTTTTTGCGATCAATTTTTGTGTAGCTACAAATAAATTATAAGCACGTTTTATTATTAAAACCTTTAAGTATGTACTTATTTCATTAAAAATAGCAAATAAAATTAATATAGTTTAATTATGAATATTTTTGAAAAGAAATTAGCTAAGAACACACCAAATCTCCACATAAAATATTCAATTTTTTGAAGGTTTTTTCTTAAAATATATTTTTGTATACACTAAATCATTAAACTTGTCTAGACGACTTGTTTATTATTTAGTTACGTATTTAATATGATATTCATCTTATTAAAATTATATACTACTAATGAGTAATCAATCACAAGGAAATTGAAATTTGTGCGTTTTGGAGAACTGCCATTATATTGAATGTACGTATAGTATGTTTTTTTTTATCAGCTTCACGCTGTATCCCGCACACAGCAGGGTAGGCAGAGGGAACTGAGTGTTAAGACACTCCGTTCCCCACTTTCTGCCGAATTCTGGAGGCATTGCATGATGAGTGGCAGAACTCAACGTCGCGCTTAACCTCGACACCGGAGCGAAGAAATGAAAATATAAATTTAAGTAAATATTTCATCTTCTCGAGTGGGGATCGAACCCACAACCAGTCGGTTTTACAGTCACACTACGTGCCGCTGCGCCACGACTGGACTCAGTATAGTATATTGAGTAACAGATTTAAAATTTCAACCGGCCCATAAACGTTAATGTTGATTTTGCTACGAATACTGTTAAACCATATTGCGTATTCCACTATTTTATACGTAAGTTAGATGGGTACAAGTTTGATCATACTTTGAGTATCGTTGGATTCCAAGAGTCATCTGTCAGTGATAATTTATATTTAAGATTTAGAAGACGAAGATCAGAACCAAGTGGTACTGCAATCCGAAACATATACTGATTATTTCACCAGTGAATGTTCTGTACTGTGGCAAGATTTAAAAAAATTAAAAATGTTACCAAAAAAATTGAGAACAAAAGACGTTCATCCCTAGGGAATAGACATATTATATATTATAGGCTCTATAACATTGCGGTGTATTTGTTTAGTTGGTCTTACATGACCAAATAACAATAATAATGAACGCCATCGAA
Organism: Heliconius hermathena; assembly: GCA_013403705.1. Taxonomy (NCBI): domain Eukaryota; kingdom Metazoa; phylum Arthropoda; class Insecta; order Lepidoptera; family Nymphalidae; genus Heliconius; species Heliconius hermathena. Next base: position 429,320 of record JAAIXJ010000099.1, read on the forward strand.
CTGCGAGCGCTGTAGAAACAATAAAAAATATGCAAGTACGTCGTACTACAAAAATATTCAATTTCATTCGTTCTAATAAAGTCCGCGTATCCATATCTATATTATAAATTCGAAAGTAACTCTGTAAAAGAACACTTTTAATATTTTTTTAAGGACAATGTTTTTATGTGCCATGTAAGAGTTCAGGTAATCCATTTTGGACAACCTTTTGTTAAAATATATTAACAAAACTCCTTGTTGCTTAGCAACGGTTGCACAGCACAGCATAGCAATGGTTGCACATGGCAGAATAAATTGCATTTCAATTTTCTCAATTTCATTTCTTTAATCATTTTCATTGAAAGATATTTTATTGTATAAGTATATATTGAGAAAATTACAATACAATATAAGAATAAAAAAGTAAGCTATATCCATCTCAAGACCCTGAAATATTTCTACATGACATTTAATCACAATCAGATCAGCGGTTTGGCCCTTATTGCGTCGCAGACAGACAGACTAGAGACATATAGATAAACAGATACATACAGATATATAGATAAACTCCGCCTGCTGCTACTAATTAAAACCTAAAGAAAATCCTGAAATCAAATCTGCGTACGACTTTTTGACCGTACTGTATGTCTGGTGTGTATTTGTACAGTCCATCACTTGTAGATGTTGTTCGACAATGCGCATGGATCGAACTTACAAAGATTACGCCACAATGGTCTTTAAATATTATTTTTTGATAAAAATATTATTCGAAGCGAGAATCGAATCTATGACCATTGCGTTTCAGAAAATTCGTTAAACTGTAAAATGGCGTTAATATTTGTAAATAATAAAAATAAAATAAAAAAAATTAAATTAGCTTCACGCTGTATCCCGCACAGAGCAGGGTAGGCAGAGGGAACATAGTGTTAAGACACTCCGTTCCCCACTTTCTGCCGAATTCTGGAGGCATTGCGTGTTGAGTGGTAGAACTCAACGCCGCGCTTAACCTCGACACCAGAGCGAAGAAAATGGAAATATAAATTTAAGTAAATATTTCATCTCCTCGAGTGGGGATCGAACCCACAACCAGTCGGTATTGCAGTCACACCTCGTGCCGCTGCGCCACGACCGGCCCCGATAAATAATAAAGTTGACAGTAAATTTATATACGGGACAAGACGCGTTTATATTTAAATAGGCTAGGTATGTTTATTTTTAACGTTTTTAAAGTGTTAATCCACACATAAAGAAAAATACTTATTTAGAAAACGTATAAACATTTGTAGCTCCTTCCTCCACCTCCCGCCGTTCCGGACATGGCGTGTTGGGTGGCGGTCCCCAACGCCGCATTCGTCGCCACTTGACGCCCTATCAGTGCACTCTAGCGAGTTGCACGTGGCCGATGGAACGTTGCAGCCCTCGTAAGGGCTGGCAGGGGTCGCTACGGGCGCAAGCCTTCCATCTTGGAACCCCAAGTACCGTAGCGTTTGGCGCTCCGTTCTCTCTGACTACCCCGCTAGGGATAAAGCGTGAAGCTAAGTTAAGTTATAAAAAATTGAACGTAGCGGGACTCGAACCCGCAAACAAAAAAGTAGGTTCATATTTTCCTGTATAGGAGGGTACACAAAGGGAACCTAGTGTTAAGACGCTCCGTACTCTACTTCCCATCCGATGCCCGAGACATTGCACATAGAGTTCCGGAAGTTAACGCCGCGGTTTGTCGAGCAGAGTAAAATACTTTTGTATTTATTAAGGAAATAGTATAATCATGACTCATTTTACAATTTCCATAGAATCTTATCTTTCAGCTCAAAGTACTTGAAACAGAATATAGCGAAAGCGTTAAGTACTGATGTTATTGGAATATCGGGAAGTACCATTACATTAGTATGGCATAAAATATAGCTGATCCGGTATGGACCAGTTCAGCAGGAGGCCTTTATTGACAGACAGCTGTTTCAAACAAAAAATCATCCAGTTGCCGATCATTCAAATGCAATTTTTTTTAGTTTATAGACGGTAGGCATGTTAGCTGTGTGTTAATATCGCTAGAAACTGCGGGTAAAAATGTGAAGCCAACACATGATAATAAAAATATTACAAAACCCAATGCCTCCACTATCGGAGGAAAATGGGGAACGAAAGTGTCTTAACGGGAACGGAGTGTCTTAACACAAGGTTCCAAGGTTCCCTCAGCCTACCCTGCTATGTGCGGAATAATATCATCGAGAGACAAAAGAAATACAACGCATATTTTTGTTTAATCTTTTCCTAAATTCTGGTTACCTAAACGATCCTTAATGGGATAAGTCATCAGGTAATTTACCTCAGGCCCTATCAGAGAGACAGACGTACGTACGTCGCTAGTTCTACGTACATATACTTATCAACACTTAACAATATTAATGATAACATGTTTTAACAGAGTTACTATACTAGTTAAGTTCTATTGGGTGCAGTAGTGATTTAGTCTAGCTATTGGAGAGTAGCTTCGAGATCGTTTCTTTTGAGGAAATTAGTACAGGTATTAATTATTTTATTAAAGATTTTTTAAAATTTATATTAGTGATTACTTTTTTTTTATTTTAAATGAAAATATACACATGACGATAGATAATATAATGTTAATTTAGAACGAAGTGTTATGTCACTGTGAGTTTTTATTCTGATTTCGGTGACATTAATATGGTTATTAAATTTAAAGAAAAAAATAATGTCTTAATGGAATATATCGATATATCTATGTATACATATGTTTAATGTAGTAATGCGCATAATTATAATAATCTATAATTATTTCAGTTAGGCATTTTTAATTTATTAATACTTACTTAAGATTTATTTTTGTTTTAAAGTCAGTTGTAGCGCGGGGGCACCAGCGGCTATAAACACATACAGGTTGTGGGTTCGATTCTCATTTGGGAGAATGAAATATTTAATATTTTCATTTTCTTGCTTTGGTTCTTGGGTCTTGCGCGGTGTTGACGTCGGCCACTGAGCATGCAATGCTTCTCAATTTTGGTATGAAGTTCCCTAGTTCATACCGAAAGGGTCTTGATTGAAACGGAGTGTATTAACACTAGGTTACCAGGTTCCTTCTGCCTAGGGTACGCCATGTGCGGAAACAAAAAATATGTTCTTCTATAATTTAATTGTTCTCTTCTTTCAAAATTTTAATTGCTTCTAATTAATTGCCCAATAAGAATTATTAATATTTTTTGTTTCGTTTGTGTGGATCTATCTATCTCTCTTGTCAAGGTTATTGCGTTTGTAACTTGATTGTACTAAGTTCGTAATTCTTTTATGGCACAATGTATACCAGTGTTTCCCAATCTTTTTTGTGCCATGCCCCACCTTAACCTTTCTAAAATCTTTAATGCCCCCTACTTTAAAAATGAAATCAAATACTTATCAATTATATCTATACAATATATATGAATATATAATCAACGAACTATTACAACAGTTGAGGCCAGTCGTGACGCAATGGCACGAAGTGTGACTGTAAAACTGACTGATTATGGGTTCGATCCCACTCGAGAAAGTGAAATATTTATTTACATTTATTTTTTTCATTTCTTCGCTCTGGTGTCGAGGCAAAGCGCGGCGTGGCGAAGCAAAATTGCCGTGTGATCCCGGCCTAAAATAGGATCATCCTGGTACTGGTGGTTTCCTAAGAGGCGACTAAAGTACGTATGGTAAAGTCACGTCGCCAGTAATGACAACACGCATGAGCAGACTCGACCGGATCATTACCACCCCCGGCATTTAAAACCGGCCTTAAATAACCGGCTTTATGCCGGGCTCCGGCGCCCAACTCACCTTACAGGCAGGCAACGCACCTGTAGCTCCTCTGGAGGTGCACGGGGTCTTGGGCGGCGGTAATCACTTACCATCAGGTGACCCGAACGCTCGTTTGTCTTGTCTTTTCCATAAAAAAAAACGAAGTTTCTTACCACTAAGTTTCATCTTCCTACCGTGCTGTGTGCGGGATACAGCGTGAAGCTGATTTTATTTAATTTATTTAATTTTTAACTTCTACTATTTGTTGTACGTAAAAATATATAAAGAATTTATATCCACCCAAAATAAATTTAACTATTCTTTCACAAACTGAGACAAGGAAATAATTTATTTTTAACGATGTTTTTAATTTATTTAAGATTGCCTTTTAACGACTTATCTATTTTATTAGTAAGTATGTAAGTATTAAATACAACGTGATATTGGGTGAATAACTATTCTAATGAAGTAACTAATAATTATGTATTACATTTCGAACTGTAAAATATTTTTAAATGTTTTAAAATTTATTTCTAAATATTTTTTTTCTTTAATTTGTATTTCTTTTTCTTTTTTATAAATTTTTAGATTACGATTGTCTTTTGATAGAATTGACTTAGAAACTTTTACGCATTCTTGAGAAAAATGGTCTTGATACAAGGACAAAAAAACAGACAGACATACGGACAACAGAAAACTTTTATAAGAGTTCCATTTTTTTCCTTTTCAGGTACGAAACTCAATAAATCGCTCGTAGAGTGGCCTCGAGATTTGTAGAAAATATTTTTTTACACGAGGCTAAGCGTAGTGGTGAGTTCTGCCACTCAACACGCAATGCCTCCAGAATTCGGCAGAAAGTGGGGAACGGAGTGTCTTAACACTAGATTCCCTCTACCTACTCTGCTGTGTGCGGGATACAGCGTGAAGCTGATTAGATTTATTTATTTTTTTACAGATAATCATTAAACATGATAGTGTTGGACTCCTGTTGTTTCTGCATACCATTGAGAACGGGCAGCTTGGTTATCGGATACCTAAATCTTGTAAGATCTTACAACTTTTATACTAAAAATATGGAAGATGCTTTAGGCCTGCCATTTCCACTCCATTGTTTAAATGTATCTATACTTATAATAAATCTGTAGAAAAATCGTTTCTGTACATTTGAAAATATTTAAAAAAAATTAGCCAGGGTGTTAAAGGATAATTAATAGAATCCATTTTCAACTTTTTTGGAATTTTTGTCTGTTTGTCTGTTTTTGTGTTTGTCTGTTTATCTGTTTGTATGTTTATGTGAACACGTATCACGTAAAAAGTATACAATAAATTTAAGCAACTTTTATACATAAAAATTACAAATAAATCAAAGTAGCTTTTAGTGTTTATTTATTGTAATCGCTTCACTCTATCAAAAGATATAAGTATTTAAGTTTTCAAGACGTTAATATTTGAGATAGTAAAAAACGACACAAGTAACGCTATCTATTGACTAATAGTAGGTACTAACGAATCTTGATAACGCAAAAAACGTTCTGTGGAGTTAAACACTAATTACGACGGGAGGAATATTAATCATTTTAATACTAAAGAATATTAATCATTTTAAATACTAAAGATATAAGTATTTAAGTTTTCAAGAAGTTTATATTTGAGATATTAAAAAATCGATACAAGAACGCTATCTATTGACCAATAGTAGG
>JAAIXJ010000099.1:450277-483152 GCA_013403705.1 Heliconius hermathena
TAAAATAAATCAGCTTCACGCTGTATCCCGCACACAGCAGGGTAGGCAGAGGGAACCTAGTGTTAAGACACCCCGTTCCCCACTCTGCCGAATTCTGGAGGCATTGCGTGTTGAGTGGCAGAACTCAACGCCGCGCTTAACCTCGACACCAGAGCGAAGAAATGGAAATATAAATGCAATGAACTCAAGTTAAGAAACTAAATTTTTCAAAATGTAGTTCAAAATGTAGTCTTGTTTCTCAACTACATTTTGTGTCCCATTTAAATCCAACCTTGAGCCTAAAAATTTATTTATTTATTTATTAACTAGCCACCCCCGTGCGACTTCGCTTGAAATATACGAATGTTTATTGAAGTGTATTTAAGAAAAAACCGACCAAGCGCGAGTCGGACTCACCCACAGAGTGTTCTGTACCAGTTTCATGATATACGCTCTGTATTTCTTCTGTCTACTTCATATACAGAAGAAATACAGAGCGTATAACATTTATTGTATATGAAATTAACAAATAAATGAGTAATATTTTTTTACTTTTCGGACTTTTCCTTTATTCATATTGTAAGATCTTACGTCGTCCTAAATTTTATAAAAAAATGAAGCAGAAATTATACTTACATAAATGCTCATATCTTTTGACTGCGTTGTATAAGAAATTTAATTTCCGTGCTCCAAAGAACTGTAAGCGTGGATATCTGATATTAATTTCAGATTAATACCTCAACGCTATCTCCCTGTTCCGTTTTTGCCTTTTGAGGTACAAAATACTAAAAATGGATAATTTTTTAGTTTGGTTATGTATTAAATAAATAGTAATTTAAATGTTTTACAAATTGATTTGATTTTTGTATTTAATAGAAAAATGTTTAGTTATTTCACATCTGTCTAGGTAAACCATAACTGTGCGCAAAATCCAAACGTAGTTTTTTCCACATAAATTGCTCCACCAATCTCTATCTATCATTGAGAATTTTTCAAGTATTACGTGGCTGCTTAAATGAGTTTAAACTCACATTGGAGAATACTAAATCTTGAAATCTCAGTCTATATTATTATATAATCATATAATCTCAAGTTTTTTCTATCACCATACCAATAATAATTTATAAACAATATCAAATAACAAAACATTATAGGTCCTGAACCAGCCGTTAAGTTGGAAAAGTTCAGGTACCTTGAATCCGTTATGCACGAGTCTGGAAGCATCGATCACGATGTCTAAAGCCGGATAGCAGGATACCGCCCAAACTCAAGGGTCTGATATACAAGAGCATCATCCGACCGGTTCTTTTATACGCCAGCGAATGTTGGCCAGCACTATCTCGGTACACTCAGGAGCTTCACGTCACGGAAATGAAGATGCTGAGGTGGATGTGCGGCGTAACGCGGTCTGATCGCATACGCAACACATTCATTCGAGGTAGTCTTGGAGTCCGTGACGTAGCAGATAATCTCCCAGAGCGTCGCCTGAGATGGTTTGGTCACGTTACGCGCCGACCTAAGAACTATGTCGGATGCAAGTGCCTTGGTATGTCAGTCCCTGGAGTGAGACCTCTCAGACGCCCAAGGAAGCGCTGGTTGGATGTCGTGATGCAGGACATGAGAGCCAATGGTCTAACCACCGAGGACGCTAAAGACCGTGCAAAGTGGAGTAGGTTGAGCAGGAAGGCAGACCCTGGCAAATAGCCGAGATTAATGTCAGGAAGAAGATCAAATAACAAAACATTGAAAATTAAATATTTTGTTCTCTTCAATATAACAGGTGTATAAAATAACTCTTAGAAAATAGCAATTTTGTCGAAGAACATACTTTAAATTGATATAACTTTTTATTGTTTCAAAAAAAGACTTTTTGTTGTTCTACAACCCCTTCTATTTTTCGGTGTTAGTCTTATAATAATCGCTTCAGTTGGTCCGGAGATTAGCCCGGATAAACAGAGAGACACACCGACAAAAATGGTAAAATTTTTTAAATTGTGTTTTGGTATCGTATGAATAACTATATGCACTTGAAAAAACACAATTATGTTGATATCAAAGACAGACCCTTTAATTTATTTATACGTATACATAGATATAAGTAAACCGTAAAGTAAGTATTTTTCAGGTATACACTGCGTGTAATATCCCGCATATAGCAAAGGATGCAGTGGGAATCTAGCGTTAAGATACATCGAGTATTGAGCCGCGGAACTCAACGCCACGCTTTGCCTTGTTACCTAAAGGAAGAAATGAAAGTATTAAGTCCAATGAGCTTCGCGCTGTATTCTGCACACAACAGGGTAGGCAGAGAAAACCTAGTGTTAAGACACTGCGTTCCCCATGGGCGAACGGACGAACGGACGAGTGGACGAGTGGACGAGCGGACGAGCGGACGAGCGGACGAGCGGACGAGCGGACGAGCGGACGAGCGGACGAGCGGACGAGCGGACGTGCGGACGTTCAAAGTACAGATACCGATCCTATTATTATATTTACATATATTTTGCATATAAAATTATATGGATTTCGTGGTTCGCCTGGGGCCGTTAAACTGCGCTTTTCCGTGGCGTTGAGTTTCGCGAGGTAACAAGCAATTTCTCCAATATTAAGCAAATAGTGAGGAACCCCCAGCATTAAGTTTCGTCTGTAAATAAATATAACCAATCTCTCTTTATTCTGCCATGGCCACATTCAAATTAGTAACAGTTGTGTATAGTCCATAACCTCCCTCCTTTTTACAATTCGGAAGAATAGTTCCTGAGATTAACACGTTTAATCAAACAAACTCTGAAAAGTTTGCTAATGTAATGCAGCTGAAGTTGCATTACATTAGTATACAAGTATAGATATAACTAATCTAAATGACATTAAAATTGAACTCACGATCATCACTTACAATATATTTTTTACTATTGCACCATAATACCTACTTATAAAGAGATAAGATTTAGTTTAGAATGATCAAAATACGCCTACGAATCATACTTATTACTTGTTGTTAATAGATCAGTATAGAGCGAACACCCGCACCGGAAGGTGTCTTTATTTGCGATACAGATATTTTATATTTTCACATCGTTATTAAGAATTATTTAAAAAAAAGTGAATTTATATTGGAAGTTATGTGTTTTTATAAGAAATAAGTGAAGTGATTTAACACGGAAAAATAGAACGGTTAGTATATATAATATTTTTTAGTTATATCACCCACTTTACCTATTACTTACCTATGGAGCTCTTGTAGTCGATTTAATAAGTGTTTTACAGTACAAAGACAAAGCTCAGCAACTGCGTTGAGTTCCGTCACCCAACGCAGTTGCGAAAATTTTTCGGAAATTGGGAGATGGAGTGTCTTAACATCAGGTTCCTCTACTTGCTCTGCTATTTGCGCTATATATCTGGAAGCGATTTATTTATTTTATTATACGCAATGGCTCTAGCTTCCATTATTACTTACAGAAGTAATTTAAAAATAAATATTAAAATAATATTATATTTTTTTCGGTCTTTTCAAACATACAGGTAAAAGAGTAAAGTCAAAAAATAGGTAAGGTAAAAGGTTTAAAGATCTTCCTTGCTGCATATTGAGGAGTAGGGTGAGGGAGATAGACAAGTTATAGAAAGGGCACTGAGTCCGCGTTGTAGAACAAGGAAATAAAAAGAATTCATTGCCTTGAGTGAAATCGAACCCACAACCATCGCTTCATTCATCGCTTCAGTCAGACGCTCTGCCACTGCGTTACGGCGTCTTCAATTATTTAATTGGATCTTGAAAAATCTTACAAATATTTAATAATACTTGAAAATAACTGTAGTCTCATATCTTTGTTTATATAATATTATCTTGGATTGTAACAAGATACACTGTACCCGTTTGGAATAGAAGTATGACTATTTTAAGTACCTGATAGTAATATAAGTTATAAATTTCGAAGGCCAACGTGGCGCAGTGGCACAAGTATGTGGTTGTAGACGCGACGGTCGTGGATTGGATTGTCACTCGAGAGATTGAATATTTCATTGAAATTTTGGAATTGAGGAAATATAAAAGAAAAGTAATATAATATAAAAGAATGAGACCAGTCGTGGCGCAGCGGCACGAAGTGTGACTGTTAAATCGACTGGTTGTGGGTTCGATCCCCACTCGAGGAGATGAAATATTTACTTAAATTTATATTTCCATTTCTTCGCTCTGGTGTCGAGCTTAAGCGCGGCGTTGAGTTCTGCCACTCAACACGCAATGCCTCCAGAATTCGGCAGAAAGTGGGGAACGGAGTGTCTTAACACTAGGTTCCCTCTGCCTACCCTGCTGTGTGCGGGATACAGCGTGAAGCTGATTTAATTTTTAATTTTTATAAAAGAAAAGTAAAAGTAGGGAACTGAGTGTCTTAACACTAGGTTCCCTTTGCCTATTCTACTGTGTGCGGGATTGTATTTTTTTTATTAATGTACGATAATAGTAGGTAGCAATTAATACTTTAATTAATTCTTCAACTTCAAGCAATTAATATTTAATTTTGAGGCCAGTCATGGCGCAGCGGCACGAAGTGTGGCTGTAAAACCGACTGGTTGTGGGTTCGATCCCCACTCGAGGAGNCTAATTTAATTTTAATTTAATTTTTTAATTAATACGATTTGCTACATTTTTAAATTACAAATAAGTACCTATGTGAAAATTAAATGCTTATTATGTCAAATGTTTACTAGATATTGATAGTCAAGACCTGTGAAACACTATAGCTATACTATAGAAAAATTATAGCTTAACTATTTATACTATAGAAAAATTATAGCTTAACTGACAGATACGGCTGTCTGGGACTTTATCAGTCAGTGGTGAAACTGGCCTTTAGATTAATAATTTTTCCGTTACTAAGTTGTTGTTGATAGATAGCGCACACAAAGAAGCGAAAAACGTTAGGAAGTGTAGGGGAGCACTGAGAGAGGATTTCTCGAAATTTCTACGAAAACGGAAAAAAGCATAATTTTCCTTTCCAGTTACATCTTAAAAGTCCACCCAAACAAAGTGACTGATACCAAATCGTACAACGTAAAATTATGGAAGTTTATTTGTATAATGAACATGACTTTGCAGGTTCTATACAAATATATATAATAATAGCTCAAGTTCTTAAAGACTTGTTTACAACAAGTTTCATTTCCAGTTGATTAAATTAAATAAGTTAAATATCCAGGTAGATAGACCACTAGGAAATATAATTTTGGATTTAACAACTAAAATACCATACATATACGTCATTAAATATGTAATTATTAACTGTTTGATAAATGATACTTCTTAGAAGCATTAAAAATGTGTAGATATAGAGGATAAATAATGGAGAAAATATTCACTTAATTATATTTCATTATATGTATCAAATGTTATTTATAAAGCAATGGTGGTGGTGAAGTGGCAGAGCTTCGTAATGTGAACTCGATAGTTGTGGGTTAAATCATGACACAGGCGCATAAGTTGTTTCTATTTCCTCTCTCTAGTAACAAGACAGAGCGCGGCGTTAAATTCCGTCTGTTAATACGTTGACAGAATTGACAGAATAGGACAATGCGAGAATTAAAAAGAAATATTTTATCAGTGTGGTAAGAAGAAGAAGTGAAACGAACGAAGAAGTTTGCAACTCAACATACAATATCCCGAATTCGATGGAATGCGGGGAACAGAGTGTCTTGACTCCAAGTTTCCTGTCTTCTTTTCTGTGCGGATAAAAGCGTGCAGCCCAAAAAAAAAATTGAAAAATTGATATGAGTATTATTAATACGTATATTATTAATACGTACAAGCTCTTAACTCTCGTTTAAGAAAATAACGACCTTCGGAGTTTCAGTAAATTTGCAGTTTTTACTTTATAATAACTTACCATAATTTGTTCTAAAGATAGATTGCAGGTGGAAAATTCCGTTTGTAGCTAGAAATCGATTAAAATAATAAATATTGCGACATATTTGTTTCATCTGGCCATATGACCTCCAATATTTGTCCGTTACGGTGTGCTAGTGCGGTTGCAATTATGCAAAAAATGTTGTTTGAGCTTTTTTGAATAATATAATAATAATATGTTTTAATATTTACAAAACAGTTTTAAGTATAGTCTTTGACGTAAAACGCGTCAGTTGTGGGTTCGATTCCCACTTGGAGGAATTGCTGATAAGAAAACAAAGCGCGACGTTAACTTCCTCTACTTGACACACAATGTAAATGAGTTAGTGTATAAGGATAAGAGTGTCTTAGCACGATGTTGCCTCTGCCTACCCTGGTAAAGGTATGCGGGATACAGCGTGAAAATACTTTTTTTAAATTCGAAGTACAACATATAGGACTTTGAACTGTTGTAAACTAAGTAGCCTTAGTACCTAGTATTACACAAATATATATGTATATACAGACACAGTTAATAAGTTATTCTACACATGTGTAGTATGAATGTCAAGGCGATTGGGGTCGATAACCACGGGCGCGCGAAGCTTTATTATTATTTCTATAACTACCTGCCAACTTTTAGGGTTCTGTGTCTGAAAAAAAAACAGTACCCTCATAGGATCAATTTGTCGTCCCTATGTCTGTATGTCGGTCTGTCCGTCTATGATCATAAATGATCTTGATCATTTATCTCAAGATCTTTTTCGCCTCCAAAAAGTTAATAAATCTTTTATGGGTCTGAGTATACGTGTATATAATAAACTTCCGCAGTGTATTTTAAGTTTGCCACTATCACAATTTAAAGTAACTTTAAAAAAAATACTAACAAGTAAAGCTTATTACACTGTTCAAGAATATTTAGAAGATAAACATGTATGGAATTAATGTCTATTGAATGTGATGCAGGATAGCTGCCAGTTAATGTAATAATACCATTGACTTTGAAAAGAGCAACTGTTGAGTTTCTTTTCGGTTCTTCTCAGCAGAACTGCCTTAAATGAATTGGTGGTAACTATTTTTTTTATATGTTCATTCGACGATTCAAAAGTGCTTATAATAGTCTATTTGAATAAAGAATATTTTGAATTTGAATTTTGAATTTGATCACGTGAAGGTATCAAGCTAAAATTAATATTCTTTAGTCTACGGTCCCTTGGAGCACAGTAAAAAATTAACTTCTAAGACAATCGATAGATACAAGCATAGTTTTTGTTGCATTTTGTATGAAATTCACTAAGTACTCAAAATCTATAGTGCACATCCCATAAATTTACAATTATGAAATTTGGCAATAAGTAAGAACTTACAAAAAGTATTTTTTTTATAGTTTTACGCTGTATCCCTCAAAGTAGAGTAGGTAGACTGAGCCTGGAAAGCTAGTGCTAGAATACTTCCGTTCCCCACTTTCCACCGAATTCTGGAGTCATTGTGGTTTGAGTGGAGGAACTCAATGCTGCGTTCTGCCTCGTTACAGGTAACGAGGGAGAAGCGAGAAAATGAAAATTTTAAATTGTTAGAAATCAGACGCGGTTAACGTTTTTATAAACATATCGTCTATATGTTTCTAAATTTTCCGGAAAGAGATTCTACATAATTGCAATAAGTCATATGTATAACACAATAACAATACTTAACATGAATTTCCTTCCAATAAGGGGGGTTGCCTACAAGCAACTGCGTCGGTTCTTTTTTTTTGGAATGGACTTTATTGCTGTTGGTGTTGACCTGAACTAGTCCTGACTGGACGTGCCGTGAGAGTGTGTCGTGACCTTCGTTTGATATAATCTTTACAAAATATTTAATTTCAAAGTCACAATCGAACCCACAACCTGCCGCGCTTACGATCGCACGCTTGTGTTCCTGTGCCACAACTATCTACAGTACAAGTTAACAAAAAAATACGAAAAATAGAAATTGAGAAGAAAAACCCCATTATAAAACTGATAATTGTGGTTTTTTTGATATAAAATAATTGCATGCGCCAGCAAACTTAACTTTGTCAACACACACACACACACACATATATATATATATATATATANTATATATATATATATTTGTACGTCCCGATTGAATTACAATCCTGAAATTGATACGAAACCCTCAGTGGGCGAGCCTGAATCACACTTGGCTGACTTTGTTGTTATTTTTTACCTTTACGCGTCTTTTATGTAGTGTGCAGAGTAAACAGAGATAATTGTCTTCTTTTTGTATATTTTTTTTTGACAAATCGTGTTCTTTTGTTGTTTATCAATTTTAGCAGAACGACCAAAACGTTGCGAAAACGTATTTAGATCTACAGTTTCCGAGCATCAAGACTGTTGAGTGGAACCTAATGTCACAAACATTTTCTTTGCATAATGTTATTCTAAGTATACAGATTTAAATTTGACTTTTATTTGTGATTTATATAAACTAAGACTTTTTTAAATAGTTTTATATATTATTTAAATATTTCTTAAATGACAACGCAATATGACATCGTTTTTATATTAACATTTTCAAATAACGTACAACTTTGGTCGTTATGACGTAAGTTGTCAAGAAAATATAGATTAAAAAAAACCCTTTAAGCTTTAATGAGGCTAGTCGTGGCGCAGGAGCACAGAGTGTGACTGTAAAATCGACTGGTTGTGTGTTTGATCCCACTGGAGGAAATGAAATATTTATTTAAATTAATATTTTTTCACTTCTTCGCTCTGGTGTCGAGGGAAAGCGCGGCGTTGAGTTCCGCCCCTCAACACGCAATCCCTCCAGAATTCGGTGGAAAATGGGGAACGGAGTGTCTTAATACTAGGTTCCCTCTGCCTACCCTGCCGTGGGATACAGCGTAAAGCTGACCTTTAAACTTCAATATATGACTATTATATAATATTTTTGTGGGTTTGGAAAAGGCATTTGACAGGGTTGTGAGAACGAAATTATGGGAAATACTCCTCCGGTACAATGTGAGCAGAACCTTGCTGCAGGAAGGGAAGGGAAAGATACGAGATGGATGTGGAAAGGCGTATTGCTGCCGGTAACAGGGTTAACGGTGCCTTAGCTGCATTCATGAGATGGCAAAAGTACACAAAGCAGTATTAGTACCGATGCTGTTATACGGCAGCGAAACGTGGGTATTACAGAAGAAGAATGAAAGAAAGATGAATGCTATGGAGATGCGATCTCTTCGTAGGATATGCGGAGTCAGCTTAGCTGATCGAATCCATAATCAAGAAATACACAGAATGGCAGGTACTAGCGAGGATGTCACGGTGAGAATGAAGAAGAATGTGCTCAGCTGGTTTGGGCACGTCGAACGAATGAGTGATGAAAGAATGACATAAAAGATTTATGGCGGAAAAGTGAGTGGTAAGAGTGGAAGACGGAGATCTCGGTTGACCTTCGAAAACACAGTATCAAAGATACTGAAGGAAGGTCACGTAAAAAACACGAGGGCGTCCTGAACGGCGTGTATCAAGAAGTTGATGACAGTGGACGAGGCGAAAGAGGTATGCAGAGACCATAGCGTTTAGCGCTCCGTTCTCTCTAACTACCTCCCATAGGGATACACTTAAGAATACCTGATTTGAGATGACGCAAGTTTAAATGTTTTGGAATTATCAAGATGTTCACAGGATGCCTAAATGTTTTAAATTAACAAAGAGACAAAGGAATAACTTGTTTGTATAAGTATTACCAGATTTATTACGAAGATATCTTTTATGTTTTTATTACTTTTTAAAATTACATTTAAAAGATTAATAATAAGTCGTTATATATAATATATAGGTATATTACCTACATATTATATTTATGATTAGATACGTATATTGTTGTGTTATAAAACAATGATCTTGATATAATAATTATCCCTTTATTGATTAAAAATATTTATTCGTATATAATTTATCTACTTAGTGTTACGACATTTCATTCTCCACTCTCCGCCCCTCACGAGACATTAAGTGGAACTCAATACCGCGTTTTTTTTATAATTTATACGAGATCTGATTACTTATTTTATATGTTTAATGTAATTCTATTCTAAATAAGGTAAAATGACCTCGACCAATCTGGTTTATGGTAAACGTTGTTTTAAGCCACGGAAGGGACCTTGATACAGATTTCTATGACTTTATTAAAATGAAGTTTTGGATAATAAGGCCTGTTGGCTGATACAACTTAAATTCAATGTTAGAAACAGAGTTTGCCTCATATTAATTTACAAAAGTTCCAAGAAGCTAGTCTTAGCTCAGGGGCACAAGCGTGCGGCTGTAATGAGTTCTTCACGGAAAAGTTATGAATTCGAATCCCACTTCAGGAAAAAAAAAACTTAACACTTTCATTTCGTCGCTTTGGTAGCGAGGCAAAGCTCGGCGTTGAGTTCCGCCATTCAACACGCAATGCCGCCTATGGGAACGGAGTGTCTTAACGCTAGGTTCCCAGGTTCCCTCTACCTACCTCGCTATGTGCGGACCAACATAAAAGAAATCGACCTTGGTCGACTTTCGAAAAAACACTACTGATGATACTGGATGAAGTCACGTAAAAAGGCTCGGAACCCGGGGGTTGTTTACAGTGGACGAGGTGGAAGAGGCATGCAGAGACCACAGCGTTTGGCGCTCCAATCTCTTTGGCTAACCTGCTAGGAAAGCGTGAAGCCAAAAAATAATAAAGTTTAAAGTCTTGTAGGCGGCCAAGTTGATCGACGTGTGGTACACATTTGAAAAGTAGTAGTGGTATATTGAGAAATGTCATAATAACATAAAGGCATTTGTGGCTGTTCGAACAAAAAAAATGTTATTTTTAAACTTTGAGCATGATAAGTAATTTAAATATTATTTTTTACTTTTTATTATAGCTTAACTTATTTTTTTTTCATTTACAAATATTATCTCTGTATATAATAAGACAATAAAAATATTTTGTCTTTACATTTAGTAATTTTGACTGAAATGGATAGAGGGACACTTAAAAAGAATAATAGAAAGCAAAAATATATTTTTTGAATTTCTTGTTTGTCTGTTTGTATGTATGATCACGTTAATCTCCGAAAGTACTGAACCAATTTACTTAACTTTCACTAATTGCTTTGTTTTAACTCAGAATAACATTTAAAGTTTGTTGCATTAAAATAGGTTCATTAAAAAAAGTTATGATCATTTGAATGAACTCAAGGCATGATTTGCCTGTGAATATTATATAGCAATCGATAGATATCGACACTATACTTATACTTATAATAAATATATAATTGTTTGTAATAAATCTGTATTTTTAACTGTATAATATGTATTTAGTAAAATGTCGTTTTAGATTAATGTAAGTGAAATTAGCAGTTCGAACGGTTATAATTTAACTTTAAGCTCAATAACTCTTTGCATAAAGCATCATTTTCTGAATCCGGCTGGTAAGATTTTTGACTAAAGAATGATATTTGAAACGTCTTGGTTAGTCAGTCATATAGTTGACTGTTGATGAAAAGATATATTTTTAAAGCACTATTGTTCATAGTACAAACAATAAAGTAAACAAAACTGAATTGTTAGTGAAGATTACCTTCGTAAATAATAAAAGTTAAGTTTAAGTCGTAATTAATTTAACACAGAGATAAAGAACGATTTGACCTTCAAAGAAATATCAAGTTAATACATAGATTCTTCGGTTTGTTCATTTGTTTGAAATAAATCTATATAAAAATGTCTAAAAACATCCTTTCTACGTGTACACTGTAATAACTACATATTTACCAATTGTACATTCAGCTAATAATATTTAACTAATATAAAAACTGTATAAGAGTTAATATGCAATCATTTTACAAAGAATATTATGAATCCTTACCCAAATCAATAATTTAACACTTAAGGCTGTTTCTGAAGGAGTAAATTAAACTAATCACTGCCATCAGCACATTTAACAGAGTTTTAAAATTATGATAAGACGTACATAAGTTAAAAGAACGTAATGTTATAAAAATATACACGTTTCATAAATAATTAGGTTTATGTATCAATTAAAATTAAAATCAAAAACAAAAAAGACATTACGGCAATGTAGTAAAAAAATCATATTTGAAGATTACAGATTAAAGTAATGATTGATTTCTTAAATTATGGCGTTTCGAGCATGCCAGTTGAGCACATTTAACACGAGGAAAACACACGAGGAAAATTGACCGGTAAAAAAAAAGATAACTATACTCACCTATAGAATACATGTAAAAAAGAGATCCAGTTACAGATTAAAGTAATAAAAATCATATTAAACGTCATTATAGTTGTCAGTCAATTTTGTTTATTAAATAAATAATCATGTAGTTCAAGCGGGCGAAGCCGCCGGCGAGCCGCTAGTTATTTATAAATTCAATAACTTTCTGTTTAATAAATACAATGATGAAAACCAATGAATTTCAATGGAAATTTCGAATGATTATATTGAAATTAGATTTTAAATCAAATTATGTTTTTAAAAAAAAATACTTAAATATGTATTACAATATTTCTTTCTTTTTTAGTCAATCTCAATTAAGTAGCAAGGGCAGTCATGTATTGTTACAATAATGTTATCATGTTGTACTGATATTAAAAGATGTTGTTTTCTAATAAAAGATCGTTAATTATATACTTTTTTACATTTTTAAAGTGTTAAGTACGTTTAAGTCACATTTGGGATACAAAAATACTTATTAAGAAAATGTATATATATTTTTTTTTATTTCAGAAAATATATAATTTTTCATTTTTTTTCCCGCTAAGTTTAAATTTTTATACATTTTCTTAATAAGTATAAATCACTAATTGTTTTATCATTTTTAAAATGTATACATTAACAATATACATTTTAAAACCCGCTACGTTTTTTTTTTAATTCTTAGAAAACGTATCCTGTTTTCTAAGAATTATTGTGAATTGTTATTGTAACGATTACATAACATATAACTTGATTTAGCTTCACGCTGTATCCCTAGATGAGTAGTCAGAGAGAACGGGGGCCAAACTCTACGGTCTATCGTACCTATTTCGCCTCGTCCACTGGCTTCAACCTCTTCATACATGTCTTTTGGAGGGTCCTCATACTTTTTACGTGACTTTCCTCCAGCATCTATGATACTGTGTTTTCGAAGGTCAACCGAGGTCTCCCCCTACCTCTCTTACTGCCCACTTTTCTGTCATAAATATTTTTTGCCATTCTTTCATCACTCATTCGTTCGACGTGCCCAAACCAGCTGAGCACGTTCTTCTTCATTCTCACCGTGACATCCTCGCTAGTACCTGGCATTCTGTGTATCTCTTCATTGCGGATTCGATCAGCTAAGCTGACTCCGCGTATCCAACGAAGAGAACGTATCTCCACAGCATTAATTTTTCTTTCATTCTTCTTCGGCAATACTCACGTTTCGGTAACGTTCATTGTGTACGGCCAAGCGCGCAGCTGTGCTGACGTTTCGCCTTCTCATCAATGCAGCTAAGGCTCCGTTAACTCTGTTACCGGCAGCAATACGCCTTTCCACAGTCATCTCGTATCTTCGATCCCTACTGAACATACTTCCCAGATATATAAACAGTATAATTAGACTTTATAGAAAGTTTAAATATCTTATATAAAAGTATCATCCATACCTATATTATAAATTCGAAAGTAACTCTGTCTGTCTGTCTTTTGCGCAATCAGGACCAAACCGCTAATTCAATTGTGATAAAATACTCTTATAGAGATACTTGAGGGTCTTCGGATGAACATAGGTTACTTCTTTTTCTCATATTTGTAATATTCTCGATATATACTAAGATATTAAAGTACGTTTCAATTTGACATGTTATTTATTCTGCCTTATTAATAACAACTGTCGCTAAGAACCGTTGCTAGGCAACAAGGAATTATGTCGTTTTAAGAAAAGGTCGCCCAAAATGAGCTTCCTGAACGCTTACATGGCGTGCGCTGACTCAACTTTATGAGACATATAAAAACTATGTTTTACAAAAATATTGTCTTTTAAAAAATCTATTAAAAAGTCCACGATAATGTATGTTTATCTCTGAAGGTTGAGCCACAGTAACCATTTTAATATAATAATTATTATTTTTTTTGGATTATTGTTAATGTCTTTTCTATAATTTCATATTCAATCTTTATCAAAATAAATATAATAGTTACCTTTAGCATTTCACCTAGATAAAAATTATATTTTACTGTACATCTTTCTAATAAATAGGAGATATCACTGATTCAAAATGAGTTAACCTACGAACCGCACGGTATGACCCCGACCGGGCAGACAACGTTGACGATTTTGTAAATTTTTATACATTTTCGATCTACTGTTAATTTTTATGTGATTATTTTCTGTTTATTATTAATTTATATTTTTCTTTGGTTCTTTGCTTATTCGAGTAGTAGATTAGTTAGATTTTTATTAATTTCTTGGTGTGGTCTAAGTTTCGGCCCTGCGCGGCATCGGCATAGTATTATTTAAGTATTAACGAAAGAATGATCGGTTATATCAGTTAGGTTATCTATACCTTCGTTATACATTTAATAAATCGTAGTTTTAGTTTTTTTAGATTTCATTTGATATTTCCCGCAAAACTTATCGAATTTAATGTAGAAATGAGTTTAGTTATTTCATATAGTATGTATGTACGAGCGCAAAAAGATTTCAGTAAAATTGATCACTGAAAGTCCAATAAAAATCAGTTCAGTTATTCTGGACATTAGCTCGGGGAAATAGAAAGACAGACAGACAGAAACGAAAAATATAAAATCATTTTTTATTGTATTTGAGTATGTAAATAACCTGCACTTGCAAAAACATAGCACAACACATTTAATTTTAATACTTTTAAATATTTATTTTACTTTGATAATATTGATAATGTAGCAGGTTTTGTTTAGTTTTTTTTTAATTAATATTTTACTTTGGCTACGTTTACTTATTATTTTTGTTCATTTAAATTAGTTAGATATTTTTTTCTAATAATAAGAATTTTCTCTACTTATTATTCTTTTTCAGATTATTATGATCTTTTAGGCTTATATTTTCTTACCAATCCTATTAAAACCTGAAAACAATTTCATAAATATACTTAATAAGCATTCGTATTCTTCAAGCGGGCGAAGCCGCGTCCGGGTTTGCTAGTTGACTATATATGTAAATGTGATATTATTGATGTATATTAAAAATAATGTTGTGTCGATTAACTGCGCTTTCTATGTTTATCTATTCATTGAATTGACTAAGCGCATAATTCAAACTTATCGCAAGTGAAATTTGTTCGCATAGCCTTGGTGTGTCATGAGGCACTCACCTTTAAGTCGAAACCTAATTTCTTTATCAAATTGTACCTATAGTCAAAAGATGTGAATACTGTTCGTTTCGCTCGCCAATACCCGCTCGCTTCGTTCGTTTTTAAGAAAAAGAAAAGTTTTTTTTTCAGCTTCAGCAAAACATAACAAAATTAATTTAGAAATATCTATAGTGAAAATAAAAGTAACAAACTAATTTATATGTTTTCAAGCAAAGTAGTTCATTGTAATAAAAGAAGCATTTGGTTGCGCGGCTCTCCGTCAATGCATTGGGAATGGGGATGTTAAAACAAGACCAATATAATATTATTAAATAAATAAAATCAAATCAGCTTCACGCTGTATCCCGCACACAGCAGGGTAGGCAGAGGGAACCTAGTGTTAAGACACTCCGTTCCCACTTTCTGCTGAATTCTGGAGGCATTGCGTGTTGAGTGACAGAACTCAACGCCGCGCTTAGCCTCGTCACCAGAGCGAAGAAATGGAAATATAAACTTAAGTAAATATTTCATCTCCTCGAGTGGGGGTCGACCCACAACTAGTAGGTTTTACAGTCACACTTCGTGCTGCTGCGCCATTCGTGGCGACCGACCTTTTTTTATATACAATTTATGAAAAGGAAAAATGAACTTACGGCCTATTAAATAAAGTACTTAAAATGTTATGTATGTATATAAAGCACGTATTTGTTAATACTTTTATATTGTGATACATAAATAAATCACTGTGTGATTTTATAGAAAAGAATATCTATTGTGAAAAATATTTTTTTCTTGCATAGGGGCGTAGGCAGAGGGAACCTTATGTGAATACTACATTCTCCACTTCCGCCTAATTTTCGATACATTGCGTGTCGAGTGCCGGAACGTAATGTCGCGTTTTGTATTATTACTATAGCAAGGTACTGAAAATATTTCACCTTGAGTGTGAATCGAACTCGGGAATCTAACCACAACCGTCTCGGTTACAGCCAGACGCTTTACCACGGTGATACGACGGGTACTAATAATGTACATACTCGGTCGTCAAACAGAATATTTGTACTTAAGGTAAATTATATTATAAAACAAAGCATATTGTTTTTCACAAGATATACCTACAATGATGTTAACATATGAAATTACTGTTGATTGTTACTCAGAAGTATTGTGTATATTTTTTATGAATGTATTGTAAAAAAATATTTCCGTTCATCCCGTTACGGTGTGGCGCAGTGGACAGCGTCTGACAGTTGTGCGTTCTACTCCACTTGCGGGAATAGATGATTTTCGTAATACAAGGTTCCCTCGGCCTATCCTGCTAAATACAGATACAGCATGAAGCTTACTTAAAAATACAATCTAAAATGTTTTTAATCCTTGTATACATATACTTAATTGCAATGGGTATTATGTTACTCTGTTTTTCAGCTACCCCCCAATTCTTGGGTCAGTTGAATGGCGGAACTTAATGCCGTGCTGTGTACTGATACTACAGCGAGGAAATTAAAATACGTCCTTCACCCGAGTGGTAATCGAACCCACAACCGTCGCGTGACACAGACGCTGCGCCACGACTGTCTCAAAATAAATAAAATGACTTACATATAGCTATTTTCAAAGAGAGACAGTGAAGTGTGCTTTAATTGTAGTAAAGTTATAATAATGACAGTATAATTACATACGAGTACGAGTAAATTGCTGGAAAATTAAAGGAAACATATATTACAAGTCATTTTGAATTTTCTGCACTGTAGGCACATGTTGCACCATTTTTTTTGGCTTCACGCTTTATCCCGCATATAAAGACGTAAGCAGAGAAAACTTAGTGTTAAGGCACTTTGAGCCCCATTTTAAGACCATTTTCAATTTTTGTACATGGGAGCGGGAGTTCATTTCTTTTTGTATATGGGAGCGGTAATTCATTTCTTTAACTGGGAAAGGTACCCACAATCGTGGTGCCTATAGTAAATTAGTAAGGTGTTGTTTCGTTGCGACACGAGGGCTGCTGCAAAATGTGGAAGAATAAATATGTAGAATTCAATTACATTTTCAATTTTTCAATGATGTATTGTTTGTTGGGAGACAAAAGTCACGTTATGCATTTTTATATAAACAAATAATAATATCTCTTAGAGAGATTTGAATGTACAACTACTTTAACACCACGCAATGATGGCTTCGTTATATTTAAAAAGGTTTGCTTTAGCATTAGCCACAATTAATAATAAAATCTCACAACTTTGAAGGTCCAAGAATAAAATATTTAATTATTTTTTTATTACATCTTAGTATATTTACTTTTCAAATATTATAAATACTTTAGTATTTATAAATACTATAGTATGAAGACACAAGTTTGCGCGTTAACCACAAAAAAATCCCATTTATCGTATCGCCAGTCTTTCAAAACACTCCCCTTACAGGCGTTGGCCTCGAAGAAACTGGGGGTCATCAACAGAGCGAGACGGTACTTGACGCCAAAACACCGTTTGGCCCTATATAAGACCCAGGTTCGGCCTCATGTGGAGTACTGTTCTCATCTCGGGGCTAGTGCACCCCAGTATCAGCTTGAACCATTTGATCGCATACAACGTAGAACCATTCGAATCATTGGGGACCCAATGATCTATGAAAGGCTTGACACTTTGGCTTTGCGTAGATACCTATCCTCGCTGTGCGTTCTCTACCGCATTTATCATGGGGAGTATTCTGAAGAACCTTAACCTTACCTGCCACCGAATTTTCTAACCGCACAGTACGTCACAAGTTAAAATATCGTCCACACCATCTGGACACGTGGCAATCCACTACTGTGCGGTTCCGTAGGAACTTCCTTGCACGCGCCACGGAACTGTGGAATGGCCTACCCGCGGCAGTGTTTCCAGGTCGATATGACATGGGTACCTTCAAAAAGCGCGTCTATCTCCACCTTAAAGGCCGGCAACGCACCTGAAGCTCCTCTGGTGTTGCACGGGGGCGTGGGCGGCGGTAATCACTTACCATCAGATGACCCGAACGCACGTTTGCCTTGTCCTTTTCCATAAAAGAAAGCTAATGCTACAACAACTTTACGACAATATCGAATTACTAAGCCTGTTTGTTTTACTTGGCACCGACTTCAAAATTATAAAATCTTTTTTTAATTATTTTTGTTTAACAAAATCAATCAAAGTTAATAATATTTTTTACTTTTTAGTTCGTTGTTAGAAGTCGGTTTTATTTTTGTTAAAAATAAATTTTGTACCAATATTGTCGTATGCAATTCTTAATATTGACGTAAATTTTTTTTATTTGTTAACCGATTGAAATAAAACAAACAGTAAGGGAAGTTTCCTAAAATAGAAAACATGCGTTTGGTAACACTAATCTCAGAAACGGCTTTTCCGATTTAAATGCAGTTTTCACTATTAGATTTTCAGTTAAAACTATAAATGTATTTAAAATATAATAATGTTATTAGATCACGAAAGTAAATGAGATGAGAAAGAGAAATTTATATTTTATTAGTGGGTGAAGCCACGTGGCGGTCACTAGCTTGTTAATATTTTCATTTCTATTCTTTGATAATAAAGCGCGGCGTTGAATTCGGCCACTCAACACGCGCGAAAGTTCGTTGGAAAGTGGGGATCGGAGTATCTTACACAAGGTAGGGAACCTTCTGTCTACCCTGCTATATGCGAGATACAACGCGAAGCTGAAAAAATCTACTTTTTTTAATCTTATCAATTAAGAAATCTTACTCAATAAGTATATCAAGTACTACTATTAATTAAAATATAGCTTTACGACCTAAGATTAACAATTATGTAAAAATATCCTGGTGGACCTCTGAATTAGAAAAATTAAAACAAAATATGATTAAAGTTCACTACAGAATTCATGATCTTAAAAAGGGCAAAGAGCAGCTTGGTAATATATTAAAGGAGAGAGTAGAAATGAGATTAAAATACATAGACAAACTTTAGAGAGTTCTGCAGTGCTCAGGGTAAGGAAAATGTTTAGTCATTAACCAACCGCCCTCTTGAAAGTGGCCCTCCACCCACTCCCCCAATATCACTCCGTAAACCGGATGGCACATACACAGTTTCCTCGGTAGACACTGCTAGTACGCTCTTAAATAAATGTTATCCTGACGATACAGAACACAAGGATTCTGAATCCCAAATCCATCTTCGCAGACATGCAACAATTCCCCCTGATACCGAAAATGATAAATTATTTACCTTAAACGGAATAATAAATAATTTTAAGAATATGAACGCCAATAAAGCTCCAGGCCCAGACCACCTAACTGCTGATATTTGTCTTAAATTTACTTTAGATTCTGATATTATCTTAGATGTTTTCAACAGATGCTGTACTCTTGGATATTTCCCAGAAGAATGGAAAGTAGCAAAAGTAGTTTTTTTTTCAGCTTCACGCTGTATCCCGCATATAGCAGGGTAGCAGAGGGAACATAGTGTAAAAAAACACTCCGTTCCCCACTTTCTGCCGAATTTTGGAGGCATTGCGTATTGAGTGGCAGAATTCAACGCCGCGCTTATCCACGACACCAGAGCGAAGAAATGGAAATATAAATTTAAGTAAATATTTCATCTCCTCGAGTGGGGATCGAACCCACAACCAGTCGGTTTTACAATCACACCTCGTGCCGCTGCGCCACGNACCAGTCGGTTTTACAATCACACCTCGTGCCGCTGCGCCACGACCAACCTCCTAAACTTACTAATAATACCAAAATAATAATACCACTCAAATACTTAATATAAAAACTAAAGAATTGAACAAATCTTTAGTTTTTATGTTGTGTCGCCCGTATCAAATCGCGAGGGCACTTCAGGGTAGTAAGTGGGAGTAGGAAAAAAAAACTGTTAATTAATTTTTTTTGCATACATAGAGCTATGCAACAGTGTATTATCTTTTAAAGCCATCTCTTACAAGTAACTAACCTTACGATTACAAAACAAAAGACACTAAAAAAATATATAAAGCCTCTAATTACTAATAAGTATATGCACATATTTTGTATAAGTATACATACATTATGAAACTAGTCGTCGCCCGCAACTTTGATTGCGTGTACTTTGAAGCAGGAAAAATATAGTTTTCTCTCGGTACAAAAAATCTAGAAATTTTGAAAAATAATTTTAATAAAAGTTACAATCACACATAGTGTTATCAGTTTTCTTTGACAAAATGGATTGAACAATTAAATTTGGAATGTGAAGTGTTGCGTTCAGTACTATTACTCAATAGTGTTTTAAAAAAAATTATCGCAAAGGAATTTCTCTTTAAAGCGCGGCGTTGAATTCCGTTTCTCAACACGCAATGCGATGAATTTGGCGGAAAGTGGTAAACGGAAATGTCTTAATTGGGAAGGAGTGTCTTAGATCAAGGTTACCTCTGCATACCCTGCAATGTACGGGATATAGAGTGAAGCTAAAATAAAAAAAAAAAATTGCACCCACTCATGCGATACTTGGGCGGGTCGCTACTTATTAGACATACACAAACATAAAATCATATTTCAATAATAGTATTTAATTTGAACCCTTGTAAGATATATATGTATATTATATTCAATTGTAAACATCCTCCAACATTCTCACGCACGGTGGCTCGACTAACGAGAAGGAAACGCGGTCAACGTACTGGGCACAGCATCTACTGCTTGCTACTTATTTATATGTATAAAAAAATGTATATTTGTTTGTTTTTAATGTTGTTTTGATTGATTGAGTGGAGAATGGAGATGTAAATAAAACGATGTTGCTCTAAAGATATTTGACGCTGTCGTGGCGTAGGGTCAGCATCTAGGTTTTATCCCCACTCGCGATAATTAATTATTTTAATTTCTATTGCTCAAATAAAAAGACGAAGGGCGCCGTGGTGTACCACCGCTCATTTTCCTCAAAAAATTGTACAAGGTTCTAGCTCTACCTATTTTAATAATACAATCATAAAAATCGCTATAGCTTCAACACCTTCTCGGTGTTATTATTATATTTTATAATGTATATACATATGTAGAAATTAGATAAGCTGTCTTCAAATGGCCGGATACTACAGTAGTAGTGAGAAATTGTAGTCCAGTTATATATAGAACGCTAGTATTACTACACAAGAGGGTTTGTTGGTTTGGTTTCACGCTTCATCCTGCAGATATCGCTTTTCGATAATAATCGATTTTAAGAGGGAACATATTATTAAGACACTCCGTTTCTCACGCATTGCCAAATTTTTGAGACATTGCGCCTTGAGTAGCGGAACTTAATATCGCTTTTTGTCTTGTTAACAGATCGAGGAAACGAAAATAAACAATACCCCCAAGTGAAAATAAAACCCAAAACCGTTGCGTCACCACGACGATCTCTGGCAATCATTTAAACATATTATGTAAAATGCAAATTTTTAACTTATCGTGTGAATAATTGCTTAAAATATTAAATGTATGAATATTCAATAATATGGATTTGTATGATGGAGCTAAATTACTCTCGGCATGGTTAGCCTTGTAAAGAATACTCAACTATTTTAAAATACATTGTTCTATTTGGATGTCAATCTAGGCCTTCGTGACACAGCCATACAGTGTCGGACTGTTAACGTAACAACGGTAACGGTTGTGAGTTCGTTCCCCATTGTGGGAATGA
Organism: Heliconius hermathena; assembly: GCA_013403705.1. Classification (NCBI taxonomy): domain Eukaryota; kingdom Metazoa; phylum Arthropoda; class Insecta; order Lepidoptera; family Nymphalidae; genus Heliconius; species Heliconius hermathena. The sequence continues at coordinate 472,117 of JAAIXJ010000099.1, forward strand.
ACTATTTTCATTTCCGCGATCTGCTAAAAATATAAAGCGCGGCGTTGAGTTACCCCACTCAACACGTAACGTTTCAACATTGGACGGGAAGTAGGGAATGGCGTGTTATAACACTAGGTTCCCTCTGCCCGCTATATGCAAGATATAGTTGAAAGCTATTTGATTGTAAATTATTAACATAGAATATGAACTAGCATTATTTACTAGCGACCCGCTCACGGCGTCGTCCGCCAGACCTATATAATTATTTCTGAATTGTTCAAAAAACACTATCATTTAAAATAAAATAAATCTTCACATTGACAACCAAAGTGTCAGCCACTTTAATAACAAATTTATCAAACAAAACTAACAATTATTTTTTAATTTTATAGCTTCACGCTGTATCCCGTACAGCAAGGTAGGCACATCGAACCTGGAAACTTAGTGTTAAGTTTTCACTCACTCTTCCCATTATAACACATTCGTTCCCCACTTTCCTTCTATATATATAAGTAGTATGGATTCGTTGGGTCTGGCGCAAGCATGGGAATGAACTATTTTCATTTCCGCGATCTGCTAAAAAGATAAAGCGCGGCGTTGAGTTACCCCACTCAACACGTAACGTTTCAACATTGAACGGGAAGTAGGGAATGGCGTGTTATAACACTAGGTTCCCTCTGCCCGCTATATGCAAGATATAGTTTGAAGCTATTTTATAGTAAATTATTATCATAAAATATGAAGTACCATTATTTACTAGCGACCCGCTCGCGGCGTCGTCCGCCAGACCTATACAATTATTTCAGAATTATTCAAAAAGCACTATCATTTTAAATAAAATAAATCTTTATATTGACAACCAAAGTTTCAGCCACTTCAATAAAATGGTTACTTATAGCGAGTTTATCAAACAAAATTAACAATTATTTTTTAATTTTATAGCTTCACGTTGTATCCCGTACAGCAAGGTAGGCAGATCGAACCTGGAAACTTAGTGTTAAGTTTTCAGTCACTTTTCCCATTATAATAAAGGTATAAGGAACCACTTTAATACGTGCTATATAGGAAAGTGGGGGACGAATGCGTCCAGCACTTTCCTATATAGCACGTATTTAAGTGGTTCCTTATACCTTTCGATAATTTGGACGAACCCTAAAATCTCTAAATACGTAGATGGATTATAATAAAACGAAGTTATATATTCAGTTGTGAATTCGAGAGTCCATAGTTTCACTCATTCAATATTTTTTTTGCAGTCGTGAAATTCAGCAATGAACAAAGTCAAATTTACTGTCAATGGCGAGCCTGTCACTCTATGTAAGTATTCAAAGTTAAATTCAAAATATTATTTATTCAAATAGACTATTAAAAGCATTTTTGAGTCGTCGCATAAATATACAAACAAAAAAGCTACCACCGGTTCGGAAGGCAGTTCTGCTGAGAAGAACCGGCAAGAAACTCAACAGTTGCTCTTTTCAAAATGGTAAACTTCAATTATTACATTAACTGGCAGCTATCCCGCATCACATTCAATAGACATTAATTCCATACATGTTTATCCTCTAAATATTCTTGAACAGTGTAATAAGCTTTACTTGTTAGTATTTTCTTACAGATCCTATAAATTGTGGTAGTGGCAAACTTAGAATACACTGCGGAAGTCTATTATATACACGTATACTAAGACCGCATTTATTTAATATTTATATGTACCCTTTTGTATATATTATTGTTTGTATACTTAATATACGACTTTTATGCGGGTAGACACGAAAGTGCATAGACGTGTTTTAGCAGCTCTTGATTTTTTTATTTATTTAAATTAATAACTATTAATATATGTGTTAAAAGTTAAACACTTGTGCTCAAGTTGACTAGAACTTCACTTTCCCACACAATTTTGCACGATTCTTTTAAATATGGAAACACCTACAGAAAAACTTCTCAAAAGCATGGATGAACTCTCCACTATTTTCTCCTCTCGTATGGGTGAGTTTGAGAAAACCCTCTCTCAGCCTAGCTCTGCGGTCCCCACACCTTCAGTAAAAGCTTTGACTTCCGATTTTTATACCTTTAAAGCTTTTGTGTGGAAGACACTTAGCCTTCTGAAGTCTCAAGTTGAACTACTTGTACTAGGAATGGACCGCTTGGAGTCACAATCAAGGAGGAAGGTGCTTTTGCTTCATAGCATTAGAGAAGAAAAGGACGAGGATGTGTTGCGAAAGACAATAGAATTATTAGCCGGTCACATGAAGTTGTCTGACGTTAAATCCACGTCAATCGATTTATGTCATAGACTCGGTACTAAAAAGAATTCTGCCAGGCCTATACTCGTTAGGTTTTCAAGTCTACGGTTACGATCCGGCGTGTGGAAGGCAAAAACTTTATTAAAGGGTACCAAAGTGACGATGACAGAATTCTTAACGAAATCTCGGCAAGAGGTTTTTGTATCAGCACGGAAACACTTTGGTATAAAGAAATGTTGGTCAGCTGACGGTATAGTTGTGATATTACTTGCTAATAAATCGAAAGTGAAAATATCGTCGTTGTCAGAACTTAAACGGCTAATTGTACAAAATCCATTAGAGAAATATAAAGAAAACAACAAACCGGACAGCTGATTTCTTTATACCATCTCAATTTAATCGGGTTACATGTAATAGTTTACTTACCAATTTCTTTTTTTTTCTTTTTTCATGTTTATCCGACTATAATATATATAAGGTACACTCACTTACTTTCTTTTTTATTTTTTTTGTTTTGTTGTTTTGTCAAATCTTTAAAATTTTAAACTTATTTTATTAAAAATGTGATAGGCATTTGTTTGATAATATTTTTTTAAATTATTTATTTTTAGCACACATATATATATATACTGCTCATACGCATGGATATATGTAGATATTGTTTTTTTTCGTATTGTTGTTGTTTATAAATTTCAAGCTTTTTTTTTTTGTAATGATAATCATTACAGTAACTCTTTAAACGTGTAAATTAATCTGAGTCAACTTGTGCACGTGGATTTGAAATTATTAGTTTTTATAGTTTTATATTATTTGATATTATATTATAATTTATTTATTTGTTATATTTATAAAAGTATATCTTTATATTTTTTTTTATTATAAAATATATATTTTTAAAATATTATTATATTTATGCATATACGTTTATATACGTTCAAAAAATATGAATATTGATGATGAGTTCTTCTCCTCTTCATCTAGCAGCTGTGATAGTATTGATAGCAAAAACACATCACTATAAATTGTGGTAGTGGCAAACTTAGAATACACTGTGGAAGTCTATTATATACACGTATACTCAGACCGCATTTATTTAATATTTATATGTAGCCTTTTGTATATATTATTGTTTGTATACTTAATATACTCGTAAGTATCGTCTATGTATAATATATGTATATATATGTATAATATAAAAAATAAATAAATCAGCTTCACGCTGTATCCCCCACACACAGCAGCGTAGGGCAGGCAGAGGGAACCTAGTGTTAAGACACTACGTTCTTCATTTTCTGCCGAATTCTGGAGGCGTTGAGTGGCAGAACTCAACACCGCGCTTTGCCTCAACACCAAATATTTCATCTCCTCAAGTGGTTACCTGTAAGAGATCACTAATAGTGATACGGTAGCCTTTGCATACTACCTCTGTGCGCAAAATGTTTTTTTTAATTTTTTTTATTTTTCTGTTATTTTATATTGGCATTCCTATTATATTTCCCTTGTAAAATGTTATATTTCCTCTATGTATGCAATAAAGAGTTTTATCTATCTATCTATCTTTTTCTAGCTGGAGCGGAAGTATCGCCATCGACATCTCTCAATGACTACATACGGAATCACTTAGGTCTGTTCGGTACGAAGGCGATGTGCCACGAGGGAGGCTGCGGGGCCTGTATCGTGTCCGTTACCAAAACTCACCCGGGAACCAAGGAGAAACAGATTATGGCTGTTAATTCTGTAAGTATTATTATTGAAGCATCATTTAATAATTACATATGTATATGTGTAATTTTTATTTTCGCATTTTTTTTTCTAGAAATAATAATATAATCCAGTCTTGACGCAGGGGCACAAAGTGTGGCTGTAAAGTGTATTGTGGATGTGATCCCAACTCGAGGAGATGAAATATTTACTTAAATTTATATTTCCATTTCTTTGCTCTGGTGTCGAGGACAAGCGCGGCGTTAAGTTATGCCACTCAACACGCAATGCCTCCGGAATTCGGCAGAAAGTGGGGAACTGAGTGTCTTAACTCTAGGTTCCCTCTGCCTACCCTGCTGTGTACGTGATACAGCGTGAAGCAATTGTTTGTATTTCTTACAAAAACATTGAGGCATAAAAAGTTTAAAGTGGCCGTGAAGTGAGCTATACCTATGATTAACGTAACTGACTACAACTTTTAGATAATATTTACAACAAACAAATATTATTTAAGAGAAAAAAAAACAAAAGGACATTGTGGGTTCGATTCCCTCCATACACGCAATGCCTCCAGAATTCGGCAGAAAGTGGGGAACTGAGTGTCTTAACTTTAGGTTCCCTCTGCCTACCCTGCTGTGTGCGGGATACAGCGTGAAGCTGATTTATTGATTTATTTGAATTATAAATAGTTTTAAATTTATTAGCATTTCTGCTGGCCACATAAATTTAATTTAATATAGCTATATATTATATATGAGACGAGCTGTGTTGTATGGGCATAATTGTATGACTGTAAACGACGACTGGTTGTGGGTTCGATCCTCCAGAAAAATTAAATAACAAAAATATAAAAAATATTTAAATATATATTTTCATTTTTTCGGAGAACAGGATGTCTTAGCACTTGATTTTCTGTACCTATCCGCTGTGTGCGGGATACAGCGTGAAGCAATTGTTTGTATTTCTTACAAAAACATTGAGGCATAAAAAGTTTAAAGTGGCCGTGAAGTGAACTATACCTATGATTAACGTAATTGACTACAACTTTTAGATAATATTTACAACAAACAAATATTATTTAAGAGAAAAAAAACAAAAGGACATTGTGGGTTCGATTCCCTCCAGGAAGAAAAAACTATTTTCATTTCCATGCTACGGATGAAGACCATTCAACAGGTAATGCCTCGTAAATTGAGAGGATAATAAGGAACGAAGTGTCGTAACACTAAGTTCACTCTTCCTACCCTGCTATATTATCTGGGATATAGTGTAAGCTAGAAATAGTATAATAACCAAACAATTTATCAGTGTCTGGTGCACATCCTATCTTGCCACGAGTGGGACATAACTACTATAGAGGGTGTGGGCAACCGCCGTTATGGTTACAGCGAGTTGCAGACACGACTAGCCTCGTTCAACGGAACCCAGTGTGGGTATTGTACCCCTGGATGGGTCATGAATATGCACAGGTTGGTTTGGATTCGATGTTTGTAATTAATTTAATTTTAGCTATATTTGACTTCGGTTGTCGAGGGTACATCCTCTGTCTGTAAACGCGGTACTTGAGGGAATTAATCAATTTCATTTGCGCGGTCTACTAACAAGACAAAGCACGGCGTTGAGTTCCGCCTTTCGACACGCAATGTCTAGTAAATTGGGTGTAAAGTTACTAGATATATTGTTATTTTGTATGAAGTGATTTTGTATTAGATGATAATAATAACTGAAGTAGTATGTAAGTTCTGTGATTCTTTTTCCTTAAGTAATAGAATAAAAATATAAAATATATTTATTATTTAGCTTCACACTGTATCCTGAACATTGCAATGGAGGCAGAGGGAAACCTGGGAACCTAGTGTTAAGACACTCCTTTCTTATTAAAACCTTCTGTTCCAGCAGTTAACATAGTGCTTTGCATCGTTACCACTTCAGCGACTTTTACATTTGCACTCTTGTGCCCCTGCGCCACGACTGGCCCTATGGCAACAATGATCTTAGTAACAATTTTTTTTTTCAAACAGTTTATTCGAAAGTTCCAAGAAGAAACTAACAATGATGCAAATAGAACGATCGTTCGCTGGCAACATCTGCAGGTGCACTGGGTACAGACCCATCCTAGATGCCTTCAAGAGTTTCGCTACAGATTTGGATGATATAAAGGTACATTATTATATTAAATTATTAAAAAAAAATTGTTATCGATTCGATTCTCTCTTGGAAGAAAGAATTGTTTTCATTTCCTCGCTTTTGTAACTCGCAAGTCAACATGCGATTTCTCAAAAATTGGGCGGTGCTTGGGGAACGGAGTGTCTAGGCATTAGGTTCCCTCTGCCTACCTATCTAAGCGGGATATGGTGTAGCCAAAACAAAAGAATGAAAGGCAGAACTGTTGAGAAGAGCCCTTTATAAATTAAAGTGTTGCTCTTTTTAAGAATAAAGTTTACAAAAATTCTAGTATCTACAAAAAAAAATATCTAGGTAATATTTTTTGTTTGTAAATACTTAAATATTTATTTCGCAAATTATTTACAGGATATGGAAGACTTACACGAAATGAAATGTGTTAAAAAGTGTACAAAACAAAAAGATGATGATGAATGGTGTTTCATAGAAAACGATAAGGGATTGATGTTCGATGTTGACATGGACAATAGTCGTTGGTACAAAGCCTATTCGGTTAATGATGTTTTCAAGGTAAGGTTTTCACCAAATTAAATTGTAATACTTCGAACCCACAATTTGTCACGCTGGTGTGGATTAGACATATACCAGAAAGCAGCAAAATACAACGAGCCCCCTGCCTTGGAGGGCTCCGCAAAAACAATAAATCTACATATACAACAAGCTTTTAAAGTGATTATTGAACATAATTCCTGAATTTACTCTAAAATATTTATCCTGATTCTTTTTTTTTTTTTAAAAAATGCCATTGAAAAAAACCCTATAAAAAATTATGACGTTCTCTATCATAGCACTATTTAATTTTACCTACTATCAATAATAATATAAAAATGCATAGTTAATAATGAAACAATGCTTATTTTAAATCAATATATATTATTCAATGTATTTAGTTTATGTAATAATGGTAATTTACATTTTTAGATTCTCAAGAAAGAGGGTACTGACAGCTCCAGGCTAGTAGCAGGAAATACAGGAAAAGGTATACTTAAGTTAATAAGAAATTTAAATGTAATCAAAATGATTTAAACAAAACCCCTCAAATGAGTATCGAACACCCAACTTCACGTGTCACACAGACGCTGCCCCACTGTTCTATATTTACAATAAAAGATAAACAATTCGCATTACTTATGATGGCGATTGACCCTTTACACTTCACGTTTATCAGTTATACCTACTATCACTATCACGCGTGGCGCATGAGCACAAGCCTGCGACTGTTAGCGCGACAGGTGGTGGGTTCCATTCCCAGTCGAGAAAATCAAAGGAATGAAGAAAATATTAGAATAGTGATGAAGGAAATATTTAATATTTTCATTTTCTTCGCTTTTGTGTCGTGGCAAGGCGCGGCGTTGAGTTCCGCCTCTCAACACGTAAAGCCTCCAGAATTTGGCGGAAAGTGGGGAGCGTGAAGTAAAAAAAATACGGAATATCACATATTAGTCGCGACTATAACTGGCCATTACGACTACCACATTCACTTTTTACCCTATATACCTAGTAGAATGGGTAGAGAGGGGCAAATATTAAGACACTCTGTTCTCCGCTTTTTATTTCAAATTCAAAATATTCTTTATTCAAATAGACTATTATAAGCACTTTTGAATCATCGAATGAACATATAAAAAAAATAGTTACCACCAGTTCAGTTAAGGCAGTTCTGCTGAGAAGAACCGAGAAGAAACTCAACAGTTGCTCTTTTCAAAGTCAATGGTATACTTCAATTATTACATTATCTGGTAGCTATCCTGCATCACATTAAAGACACATTAATTCGATACATGTTTATCCTCTAAATATTCTTGAACAGTGTAATATACTTTATTTGTTTGTATTTTTTACAGATGCGTTAAATTGTGGTAGTGGCAAACTTAGTATACACTGCGGAATTTTAATATATACACGTATACTCAGACCCATAAAAGATTTATTAACTTTTTGTACTTGAAAACTTAGTGTAATAAATTTATTTTTATTTCTCGTTTATATCATATATCTATCAATATTTTTACTATGATAATGTATATTTTGTCGGACAAACAGAATATTATATTATAATATACAAATTGTGAAGCAACTGTAATCATACCTGCATCTTTAAAAATATCTCGCAGAGAATCTCGAGCTCGTAGATTGTAAATATATCTCACGGCTTTTTTTTGGAGAATTAATACTGAATTTATATCTGAAGCACTGCCCCATAGCAACATTCCATAAGACAAAAAACTGTGAAAACAGCTATAGTAGACTAACTATTTGACTAACTAAGCCGGGATTCAATGACCGTAATTTATCTTATTTTTTTTATTTATTTATATTATATAGAATCAGAGCGGAGTTTATCTGCAAGTGCTTCTGACTATAGACTCATGGCTATACCTAAGAAAATAGCTGATTCCGACACATTGAGGGTTTCTTCTTCAATTACTAGACCAAAATGATGTTTTTTAACATTTGGTAAAGCAAACTCAATACATTTCGTTTTTTTGGCATTTAACATTAGATTGTTAATATCAAACCAACGAAGAATATGCGATAATGCACTATTCACCATAGTTTATTTTGTTCGTGTCCACCTTAAATATTAAAGAGGTATCATCTGCGATAAGTACAACATCACATAGAAAGTCAGAGTCAGCCATTGTTAATATAAAGAAGAAATATAAGGGGACCAAGAATAGATCGTTGTAGAACGCCCATCCTTAGAGGAGATCCAGATGATTTTACAATATTTATACTAACTTTCTGGATTCTTTGGTTGATTTGTTTTAGAAACATTGTTAAAAGAAAAGAACTCAACACCAATCCTGAGGAAAGTCGTGGCGCAGGGGCACAATCGTGCGACTGCAAAAGCGACAGATTATGGATTACACATTCGGTATAATAAACTATTTTCTTTTTATCGCTCTGGTTACAAGACAATGCGCGGCGTTGAGTCCCTCCACTTAATACGCCATGTCTCTTAAATTGTGCTATGCGTGAGGAAGGTAGTGTCTTAATACTTACCTTACTATATGAAGGATAAATCGTAAAGCAATTTCAAACTTGAATTTAAATTCCAGGTGTATATCAAATAGAAAACGAGCCCCGAGTATACATCGATATATCGTCCATAAGTTCTCTACAAGACCAGTTCGTGGATGAGAACCTTGTACTAGGTGCCGGGCTCTCCTTGCAACAGACCATGTCGATATTTGAGAAACAGATGAGAAACGAGGATTTTGCATATTTGAGAGATTTTCATAAGCATTTGGAGCTAGTTGCTAATGTTCCTGTTAAAAATGTAAGTGTTTTTGTATTAGAATAATGTCTTATGTTTGAGTCTTCGAAATCGAGATAACAATTATGGTTGATTCAATTTCCTAAAAATATAATTTGTGCTGTGTGTTTGATGGAAAAGTCTATGTTTTTAAGTTTGTTTTTACACTACGAAGAAAAAGGTATAAAAATTAAGACTATCGTGATGCAGTAGAATAGAGTTTGGCCGTGAACGCGAAGATTATGGATTGAATCCCCATTCATGTTAACAAATTATTTTCGTTTCGGATTCGAGCAGAGAGAATAGAACAGAGAGTCTAAACAATACTAATAACTTAATTCTCTTTGCCTATTCTGCTTTGATGGTGTACAAATTTCCGCCAAGAAATATTGCTAAGAATGAGCACCAGTCGGATTAATGCGACGTTTTATAAATTTTCTGAAATATTTTAAATTAGACATAATGATGAATCTTTTGTTAAACGAGCTATACTCGTACGTTTTTAATTCCCTTTCACTTCGGTTTTTCTGGCAAAATACTTTTACAACTGTTGAAAGTTGTTTTATTGTTTGTTTGTCTTGCTTTCCACTTCGGTAGTTAGACGTGTCGGTGCACTTTCCTTTCAATTCTCTAAAAATAACAAATATTGATTTTGGTTAACATTTAGTTTTAATTTTTAAGTTTAGTATTTAGATTTCGAGGAAATATGAATAAATAATAACGATACGAAAATGGACAACTCTATATTATAGAAAAGACTAGCATTTATCTGTGGCTTTGTCCCAGTAGTCATGTTTTAAATGGTTAGTTGTGATGTATTGAATATAAATATTATAATCTTAAGCCTATAGGCTCAGGTTTTCCTCGATATATGAATTATCCAACATAGTATTATAATATTTTTTTTATTTCGAAGGATTTCAGCTTAAAAGTTCAGCTTTATAATATTAGTATAGATATTAGAAAAAAAAACACAACTAGTACACACATTAAAATTTAAGTTACGCAAATTATACGCTATTATAATTTGGCCTTGACATCTAATTTATCCTATGTGTATTTTTTTTAGCTTCACGCTGCATCCCGTACATGGCAGGGTAGGCAGAAGGAACCTTAGAACTTAATGACAAGACACTCTTCCCAATAAGACTTTGTTCCCCTGTTTTCGCCGATTCTGAAGGCATTGCGACTTGAGTGGCGGAGCTCAACGTCGTGCGTTGCCCCGTTACTAAAACAAGGACATAAAAATATTATTAATTTAATTTCTTCACTTGGAAATCGATACCAGAACACAGCAGGCGTTTAGTCTAACGCTTGTGCCCTGTCACAACTAGCCTTTGTATTCTATCTTAGTTTTATCAGAAAAGATTACATTATAAAGATTATTTATTTATTTTATAAAGATTATATTACAAGGCAAAAATAACAACAATACCGTTCGGTAAAAGATCTAAATATTATTGACCTACTTTAAATATGATACGAACGAACAAGATAGCAGTTTTTGTATATACTTATATGGAGACGTCGTGGCGCAGTCGAAGCAAGTCTAAGTGTAAACTATGTATTTAGGTTACATTTCTTTCCTAAGTGTGGGATAACACTTTAAAAAATGTTAAACAATACCCTTAAAGAATACGGTATCAGTAAATTCGATGAACTAA